>VDFB02292527.1:19008223-19136316 GCA_007258455.2 Sequoia sempervirens | reverse complement strand
TGGTGAATGGGTCTCACCTGGATGGGACTGATTCACCATGCATGGTGAATGGGTCCCATAGGGGCTATTTTAACAGCTCGAATTCCAAGGAATAAGGAAATAAGGTCTAAAATGTAACCTTGTTGGGTGTTTGATCAATTTGAACCTCGAGATGCACAATATGGGTTATTAGGGGCGTATTAGTGATGATGTAAATGTCAAATAGGGCTTGGGACACAAAAAAAAATGTGAAAGTGTGATTAAATACACTTTACAACACTAAAAGTAGGTCCACATAGCCTAGGAATTCACAAGAACCAATGCGAATGTGCAAGATACATTACAACACTAGTTTATCAATAAGTTTAAATTAAGAACCTTCTAGATTGATGTAATAATGTTGTTAAACATATTTTATAATGTTGAATTAGGGAGAAATAGATTCATTAGGTCTAGAAAAGTGTGAAAATCCTTTACAAGACTTTACAACACCTTTACAAGACATTAAAAGCATGTTATTTGATTTGCAAGGGTCCAAGACCTAGTTTGGATACATAAAATGCCTCACAACACTAGATTAAGGCCTTATTAAGTCCATTTTATCATGAAGTAATCCTATGTCAAGCAAAGGGTCCTTTTTTTCTATGGCACAAGAAGAAAGAAGAAATGATGATGACCAGAGGATCCAACAAGTCAATGATCTAAGAGACTTTATTATAGATGGGATGATGTTGGCAATGCTTTGCTTACCAGGAATTGGGATTTTAAAAGGGCTTACTTACCTTATGTTTGATAACACACATAGGCATGATGCATCAAGGTATAAAGAACCAGGATGGTGTTGTGCCTTATGTGATGGAATTTGACTCGACAATTAGATAGGAGTATCCCTATTCACACCTAACATACAAAACCTTATTTAGGATGTAGTTCAGATATTGCAAACATCTTGGACCAAAACATAGAAAAGCATAACCTTCCCATGTGGTCAAAAAGATACCCAAAACACCCTCCCTATAGACCAAATAAAGTAAGCATGACCAAGGTTATATTAGAAGAATATCTAAAAAGCACAACAAACAAACGATAATGACTGTTTCCCCATTCCTTTCCCTTTTAAATCATTTTGATTAGACATCATCCAGAGGTCATTGGAATGAGTGTAATAAGATAAATCAACAAAACAAAAATCAAGCAAACAAATAAGCTAATGTTCTTCATACCACTAGCCAAGACTAAACTACTGTGATGCCTGATGTTGATGTCCATTTTAGGAAGGATGCATCCTAGGACATGATGTTATCAGATGATTTTGGACAAACTAGATGATGTGCTATTAGTACCAAGAGTTGACCAACTTGTTTACTTACTGACCTAGACTTGATACCTTTGACATTATAGTTTTCTCTTTCAATTTGATATACTTGTTTTCGATTGTGTTACCAAAGGTTGAGGATGATGACCATTTATTATGTGTGGATGTTTATTACAGGTAAAGAAAAAATGAGACGGATGGATTTTTTCAAATATTTGGATGTTTTTGATGTTTTGAAATGTTTTGAGGCTATTTTTTGGTATTTTCAAGATGTTTTACAAATGTTTTGATTTTCAAATTTTCAAATGTTTTGGTGTTTTATGAGATTTTGACCAAGAACCTAACCTAAAGACCTATCCTAGGGGCCTCGGGAGTTGATCAAATATTAGCCTTTCCTATGTTATACACGTAGAGACCACATAGTTCAACTAACACAAACTCATTTATTGATGAGATATGAACAAATGGATTGCCAATTTATTATGACAAACTCCTAAAGGACTAACCTAGGTGTCTCGGGGGATGATCAAAGATCAACCTTGCCTACATTAAGAGCTTAGAGACCCGTAGTTCAACAAGATGACTACTTTTTGACATTTTCTGATTTTTTGACCTGTTTTTGGATTTTTGAGATTTTTGAATGTTTTTGGTTTTTTTATTTTATGAATGTTTTTGGGATTTTCTGATTTTAAGGAATACTTCAAGAATATACATGAATCTGATCCAGTATAGGTATAAGAACATGCCCCCAACATGATGCAATAGACTACTCTAATATAACAGGACAAACTAACCTTAGGAGTGGGTCGAGTAGTTCTAGGAGAGATCATGATATGAACACAAGATCAAGCTATGATGCAGATGTTGATGGACGATGGATGAAGATATGGAAGTGCAATGGATGAATGATGCAGAACAAGTCATAGAGATCATGGTGGATGGAAAGTGCTTATTTATAGAAGGATCCTATTTTCCAGGTTTTTGCCAAGGTACTTGCCCAAAGCGCCACCGAAGTGGTTTTCACTAGAGGACGATTTTTTTTCTTTACTATTTTCAATCCTTTTTCTAATTTTTTTGGATTTTTATGTTTTTAATTTTTTTTGGATTTTTGGATTTACACCTTGGAAACTTTTAGGCGTAATTTTTTTTGAGATGGGAGCTATTCATAGGCTCCTACAGAGGCTCCCCTTCAAGCATTGATAGCTGATATGCCCTTGATTTGTAGCTCACTGTGATGATGAAAGGTCCCAACCAATTGGGTTCAAACTTTCCCTTGTTGTCTGGATTTGGTACATTTTTTTAATTCTCCTTCAACGTGAACTCTTCGACTTGAAAGGTCTAACTCTTGATCTTCTTGTTGTGGCTCCTCTTGAGGTGGTTCTAATAGACTTGCAGATGGTTCAAGGAATCCACGTGCCACTCATCCAATAGTTCTAGCTCATTCAACCGTGATGTCGATATTCTTCATCTATAATAAGATTTTTTAGTGATATCCTTAAGGATGGGAGCTTGATCTTGATAGGAAGGATGGCTTCTTAACCATAGACTAGGGAGAATGGGGTTGCACCTGTTGGTGTGTGGATACTCATTTGGTAGGCCCATAAGGTAGGATTCAATTGTAGGTGCAGTCACGACCAGCGTCATTGACTGTTTTCTTTAGGATTTTTAAGATGGTCTTATTGGTAGCTTTTGTTTGGCCATTACCCTAGGGGTAGTATGGAGTGGAAAAGTGATGTTGGCTATTGAACTTTTGGCATAGGTCTCAAACATCCTAGTTTTTTAAAGGAGTCTCATTATCTGAGATAATGGCTTGAGAAACACTGTAGTGGAAAATTAGGTAATTCAGGATGAACTTGGATATCTGCTTTCTTGTGATATAGGTCATGGGGATGGCCTCTACCCACTTCGTGAAGTACTCTATGGAAATGATGATGAACTTATGTCCATTAGATGAAGTGGGTGTGATTTTGCTGACAAGATCGAGCCCCCATTGTGAAAAGAGCCAAGGTGTAATGATTGGATGGAGCTTCTAAGTTGGTGCATGGATGAGATCCCCATGTTGTTGACACTACAAACTCCTTTGGAAATAATTATGAGCCTCAACCTTCTCCATTGTAGGCCAATAGTATCCAATCCTCAGTAGTTTCTTAGCAAAGGTCATACCACTCGAATGTGACCCACAAATGCGGTTAAAGTAGTCAAAGCTTCCTTAGAATTTAGGAATCATTAAAGAGTTCCTTCAATACTCCTATGGTATAAGGTGTTTCCTAAGATAACAAAGCAGGATGAATTCTTAACAAATGTTCTTTTAAGGTTTAGGGTTATATCAGCGGGGAGGACTCCTATTCTCAAGTAGGTGTATATATCATGATACCAGGGATCACTAGGACCAACAATTTCACACACAAATTCAGACTCTGGTACCCTGAATGCTGGTATGAAAAGCTGCTCTACAAGGAATTTTTGCTTTGGGATGTTACGTGGGACATCTAGTAGTGATCCAATTGTTGCCATAGTGTCTGTCACTCTGTTATTTTCCCTTGGTATTTTCTCAAACATGATATCAATGAAGGACTCCTTGAGGTTTTCCACTAGTTTCTTATATGGGGTCAACTTAATGTCTTTTTTTTGGTATTCATCATTTACTTGGTTGATGATAAGCTATGAATCTCCATAGAATTTGAGTGCCATGATCTGCCACTGTACTACAATTTTGGGCCCTATGACAAGAGCCTCATATTCTGCAATGTTATTTGTGCAAGGAAAAGACATCTTATATGATTTGGGTATGCAATCTCCTTGTGGTGTAATGAAGAAAATCCTAGCTCCTAACCCATGTTGTGTGTAGGATCCATCAAAGTACATTTTCCAATGATCTACCACACTTAGGTTAAAGATTGACTCATCGGGGTTTTCTGATACAAGTGGGTTTTTTGAATACATCAGTGCTTCTTCTAGCTGATCTGCAATTGCTTGTCCTCTAATGACCTTCCGTTCTATATAATCAATTTCTTGTTTTGTCAAGATTATAACCCATTCATTTGTTCACCCTATGAGCATTGCTTTAGAAAGTAGATATTTTAGAGGATCTATCTTGGCAATGAGTTTTATCTAGTGTTCCAACATATAGTGTCTGAATTTTTTGTGCAGCGAACATGACTGCTAAGAAAGCCTTCTCAATGGATGTCTAATTCAGCTCGTGTCCCACCATGGTTCTACTGATGTAGTAAATATCCCTCTCCTTCCCATTTTCATCATGTTGAGCTAAGAGAGTGCCAAGGGCTACTGTTGTTGCTGATATATACAGGATCAATGGCTTGCCTAGAATTGGTGGCATGAGAACTGGTGGTGTGAGGAAGTATTCTTTGATTTTTTTGAACACCTGATCACATTTCTCATCCCATTTGTATGCTACCCCCTTGTATAGTAGATAAGAATATAGGATAGCCTTGTCCACTAGTTGCACTATGAATCGACAGATGGATTGGAGTTTTCCCTACAAACCCCTTAACTATTTTAATGTCTTTGGTGCCTCCATCTCTAGAATTTCTTTGACTTTCGCGAGATCTATCTTGATTCCCCTCATAGATACAATGTGCCCTACGAGCTTTCCTGAGTGTACCCCGAAGACACACTTCTTTGGATTTATTTTGACCTTGTACTCTTCTAGCCTGTCAAAGATGGAGCTTAGAGATGATATGTGATCCCGACACTTCTTTGATTTAGCTAATATGTCACCCACATAGTCCTCCACATTTTTCTAAATCATTTCGTGGAAGATTAGTGTCATAGCTCTTTGATAGGTGGCTCCTGCATTTTTCAGCCCAAATGGCATCATGCTCCAATAGTATGTTCCCCATGGACAAGTGAAAGTTGTCTTGTGTTGATCTTCTTTGGCTATCATGATCTGATTGTACCCTAAGAATCCATCCATTAGTGATAGAATTTCATGTCATGTTGTCATATCCACAATCATATCTATGTTTGGGAGAGGGAAATCATCCTTGGGACATGCTTTTTTCAAATCTCTAAACTCGGTACATATGTGGATGCCCCTAGTGGGCTTTGAAATAGGTACAAGACTTGAAACCCACTTTCGATAATCAATTGGCTATATGAAACCAGCATCAAGGAGCTTTTTCAATTCCATCTTGACCAATAATGATATTTGTGGGTGCATCTTTCTCAGTTTTGTCTTACTAGTTTTGCTTCTGGATAGACAGCTAGATGGTGAACCACAACTTCTAGATCCAGACCAAGCATGTCGGCATAGTTCCATGCAAAGTTTACTTTTCTTTCCCTCAGAAAAGAAGCTAGGAGTTCCTATTCTTCTATCAAAAGGGATTCTACATAGAAGGTTGTGTGGCATTTCTTATGTTCCCAGGTTGACCAGATTGCACTTTTCTGCTAAGACTGTTGACTTCTCCTAATGAATAGAACTAAGTGGTAGATTGAATCCCTCATCCTCTGGTGCCTTAGAGAGGTTTTCACCATTGGATGCATCCTTTTTTTTTACTATTTTTAGTTTTGAGAGTGCCACAGTGTGGTTTTCACCCAAAGACCTAGAGATTATACTTAAATTTTCACTTTTGCGATTGAAGGATTCAATTGTTTCCCCATAATAGGCATGTGTGTCAAGCTTAATGCCAATCCAACTTTGTGATCTCCATATGGTATTGTATCTCAAAATCCCATGAATTCTAAGAGAACCTCATCATTTTTTAATGTGTCTAAAACTGGTGGTCCTCGCTGGTCGTAATCAATGAGTTGGGGATAGACTAAGTTTAGCTCATGGGTTTTTTTTTTTACTCAAAAGATAAGGTACTAATCATGAGAAGGGAGGAATCCTTGAATAGCATGGGTAATTCATTGAGGGGATCCTCAAAAGGGTAAGTAATCAATACCAAAATTGAGTGGGAAGCTTTGATTTTTCTAACTGGGGCACCTTTTCCAAGTATGGTTAACTTCAGAGGAGTACATCCAAGGCCAAGATTCCTTATACACTTCTCAAGAATGATAGGCTCTAGAAGATCATTTTCATTTTCCCCAAGTTTCTTGTTTTTATAGTAACCCCATCCTTGCATTATTTGTAGTCCTTTGCTATTTTCATCCATGGGAAGATCAGGGACGGGCCTTTCATCTTGGTACAAAAGACTTGATATGTCTTTTTCATCCACCACTTCCTAACTTAGGTCCCCCCAACATCTGAATTTGGAGGGGTATGCTTTGAAATTTTGTGTCGATGTGTCAATTGGTTGAGGTTGTCCATGGGACCAAGGAGATAGAGGTAACTCTCCTATTAGAAAGGCACTTTTCTTCATTTTGTAATCCCCACACCCATTATCTTGGATAATGACTTTAATATCATAGATGTCACGAATGGCAGGTTTCTTTGTCTCAAAAGTGGAGGCTAAGGTAGATGTGTCTACATATGGATTCGTAGGGCCTTCATCATTATTTGGAACTTTGGGGATTTTGTAGTACTTGGCTTCCAGATTTTTGCAACAATAAAATGGCTCAGGATCACCATGGACTATGACCTCTTGATTTTGATAAGGAAACTTGACACATTGATGGAAGTTAGATGCAACTACTTGCATTCCATAAATCCATGGTCACCCCAGAAGGATATTATAAGGAAAATCAAGATCAAGAGCCTGGCATATGGTTTCCATGATGGTTGGCCCTACTTGAATAGGTAGTTGAATAGTGCCTTGAGACACTCTTTCTTGATCATCATATGCCCTAATTGTAATACCTTTACCTTTTTCAATGACGTCCTCAGAGAATCCCATATTCTTTATTAGCTCAAGAGAATAGATATTTAAACCTGCACCCCCATCCACCAAGATCCTTTTGACTTTATTTTTATGGACTAGGACCTCAAGATGGAGTGTGTGGTTATGAGATGGTTGTGTTGGGAGGTCCTAATTAGAGAATGTTAGGATATTTGGCATGGTGATGTTTCCAACCATAGCTTGGAACTAATCTGCATCAAGATTTGTGGGGATAGTGGATGAAGCCAATGCTTCCTCTAGGATTTTCCTATGTGCGGGTGAGATCTTTAGTAACTCCATGATGGAGATTTGAGTGGGGGTTCTTTTCAACTGGTCCAAGACATTATATCCATTGGGAATGTATTTCAGATTAGAGTTTGATGCTTTAGGTAGTTGGGATGGTCCATAAATGGTAATCTTGCTACCATGTGTGGTGACTCCAAAATCGGCTTTGGCTCCCTTGACGTTAACAATAGTGACCCATTCATCTAAGGACACAACAACATGATCATAAACATGGTTTACATTGCCATACTTTTCCTTTCCATGGTTTTTCCTTTTATTATGGTCTGGCATCAGATTCATGTATATCTTTAGGTCTTGGTTTCTTGTAGTTTGCTCAACATTTATGTTCTGTCATCGATAAGTTCTTGGATCAAGTTTTTTAGTCTCATGCAACTGGTCATCATGTGTCCATTAATTTTATGAAAATCAAAAAGGTTATTTTCATTATACCATGGTGGTTTCACTTGGGGTCCAGATAATTCTCATAAATGGGGATTTTAATGAGATTCTCCTGTACTAGTTTTTCCATGACATATTCGATGGATTCCACAAGTGGTGTGTACTTTTACTTGGGGGGATACTTGTTTCATAGGGGTGGTCCCCCTTGATTACTCAAATTGTTGACCGCTTGATTATTGGGTGGTTATGATACTACATTGGCTTGTGTGTTGTTTCAGTTATTGATTTGTCGTTGTTGATATGACTATGTGTTTTTCCTTGGGGCATTGATGACTACTTTGGTGTCAATGACACCATCTTAGTGACATTCTTGTTATTTTCCCAAGTGTAAGGTTTTTCATTGTAATGGGTTGATATGCGATTGTCTTGATATTCTTGATATGTGGCGTCCCCCTTGTGCAATAAGGGCTCTTTCAATGTTGAGCACCTTAGCGATCAACTGGTCATATGTGGTGATGCATTGCATTTTTAGATGGAATGAAGAGGTTTTTTCAAGATTAGTGATGATGGTATAGATTTGTTGTTCTTCTAGCATGGTCCACTTGTTCCTATTGACCTTGGATCACCATCATTGTAAGAAGGATGTGAATGTTTCCCCCTTAGCTTGTTTGAGAGCAGATAGTTCCTCTAAATTCACATCCATGCCAATGTTGAATGTGTAGTTTTGTATGAATGCATCCATAATTTCTTGGAACTTTTTGATTCTGGGAGGAAGGAAAGAGAAAAATTCCATTGTTCGTCTCACCAAAGTTTGAGGGAATAGTCACATTAGATATGTGTCATTGTGCAACTTCCATACAATGCATCTAGAATTCCCTGATGTGATCTTTAGGATTACCTGTCCCACGATATTTGTCAAATTTAGGGATTTCAAACCCTTTTGGGAATAGTACCATCACAATGCTTATGTTGAATGGACAGGGAGAAATTGCTTGGCATTTTTGTTGTCTTCCCTAATTGGATATCTACCACTTGATGTGAGAGCAATTTGATTAATGAAAACACATCATTTTTTGAATCAGGAGGTGGGATGAATGTGTTTTGAGGTGGTTTGATTGTTTGAGTGATAGGTGGGGTATTTTGGGTATTTGTGGGAGGTGGTTGCAAATTTTGTTGTGTGATCAAGGCTTGTTGGTATGCCTAAAATTGTTGTTGTGCCAACAACACTTGTTGTTGGTCTTCCTGTTGTTGTGCTAGTAGTTGGACTGCTTCTTGTTGCACTTGGTATTGTTACAAAGCTTGTTGATAGGCTCACTCCTTAGCTGCTTGTTATTGTGCTTGCGCTTGAGCTTGCTAGGCTTGATATTGGGCTTTTTCCTAAGCTTGAGCTTGTTGAGTGGCTTGTGTAGCTTGGGTAGCCTATGAAGCTTGTGTTGCTTGCATAGCTTGGGTAGCTTGGGAAGCTTAGGTAGCTTGGAAAACTTATGCAGCTTGTTGTTGCAATAAAGCTTGGGCTTAGGCTGCCTATTATGCTTGTTGCGCAGCTGCTTGTGTTTGTGCTTGTTGGGCAGTTAGTTGTGTAGCTTGCGTAGCTTGTTGATTATGAAATTATTGAAGTGCCTTTTGATAGGCTTATTAGGCTTCTTGCAGTGTGATACTGTATTAGTTTTCCATGTTTGGTTTTGGTGGTGGAGGTGGAGGATTTGGAATGGTACGAGATGTTGTGACGAGAGTTTGTTGAGGTGGTTGTTGACGTGTCGTTTGGGTGATGATAGGTGGTTGTGTTATAGGTGGTGTGGTTGTTATGATAGGTCCTTAGGAGACCACATTTATAGATGGTGCAGTGATTGATTATGTCATTTGGATTGGTACCACCTAGTGTTGCGATATTAGTGGCATGATTAGAGGATTTGGTACGTTGATTTAATTTACAATTGGAGGATTATTTTGATTTTGTTGATTGAGGATGGGTAAAGGGGGTTTCCCTAAACCAAGAATTGGTGTGGATGTTAGTGGTAGAGAGGGAAATGGTGGGAATATGGGTGGTGTATTCCCTTGAGGAAATGATGATGATGAGGGATCAAAGATTCCCCCTTGTCCAAATAATCCACCTTCTCCTTGTGAGGTCATGGGGAGAGAGACTTGTGTATTAAGAGGATATGTCGATGTTGCAGCAAAAGAAGATGGATTATTGGTGTCATGAAAGATGAGTGGAACATATGGGTGTTTTGGATCTTGAGGGACGGATTGACCCAAGATGGTATTTGTATCCAAGTCTTGATTGTTTACAAGGGGATGTGTTTGAAGAGAATGAAGCAATGAACTCCCCTTAGTAACTATGGGTTGACTTGGAGCATGAGATGAAATTGGTTGTGGGATGGGTTGAGTGATGCTTTGAAAGGAGGGTGTGAATGAAACCAGTGGCATAATCCCAAGAGGTTTCTCCACAATAGTGCTTACATCATAATCAGAAGGGAGTTTATCCCCTTCTTTTTCCAATTCTAGCATGTATTGTGAAGGATTAAGTCTCATCATGGCATTGACAATTTTGTGAGTCTCAGCATTTTGGACCATTTCTATGATTTCATCTTGAGTCATTCCTAGGACATTATTGGTAATAATCTCCACTTGGAAACCTTCCTCTTGAGGATCTTGTGGAATTTGAGGAAGATTGAGTGGGGGATTGCTAGATCCAATGGGATTGATTTTAGGTGAAATTTGACTCAAGTCACTTGAAGTGGATGTTTCTTTGTTTGCTTCCATGTTCTTCTTGTGTTGAGATCTAGTTTGGACCATAAAATAAGGATCAATTTTTAGGAATGTGGGAGGTGAACCTCTAACTCCTTAGATTGATCTAAACTTTAGGTAGAAAACATAAAGTCTAAGATGTTAAGGATCAAAGGGTGATGACGAGATAATGAGAGATGAGTGATGTGAATGATTTTACTCTTAAGAAACCTTGAAGGAGATACTAGAATTTAGGACTTTTGGATTTTTGATTTTTGATTTGATTTGGATTTGATTTTTAATTTTATTTTGGATTTGATAATGAACTCATAAACTCCAAGAGGTTAGATGTTTTCCTGGAATAAATTACATCCACACACACTTATCCAAACAAGGTGATTTTGATTTGATTTGCCAAAAGTCTAGTATGAAGGATTTTTCCAAGATTTCAAGATTGTTTGTGAGATGGGTTTGATTTGATGTTTGAGGATGGATGAAAGTGTTAATTTTGATCCTAAGTGAACCTAGAGATACTTTTTCTTACAAGACCTCGGTATTGAAGAACATGTTATACTTCCTATGTGAGAAACTCAAACCTTTGAAAAAGACTTGGATTTTGGCAATAATAAAATGAGTACAAATTGGGATTTTTCTTTGAAGCACGTTTGTAAAAGTTATAGACCAATCTTTCCCTAACTTCATAAAGCATAGACTGACATTTCTTGAGAGCTCTTGGACTAAGACCTTTGGACTTTGGTTTTCGAATTTTGATCTTTGGAGAAAGCATTTGAGAAAACACATGTGTGGGGTCCAATTGTTTCTTATATTTTTTTAATGATTTTTTTTTACAACAAACATTTTCTTGCTTAGTTTTTCAAACTAAATGTTTAATGTCCCAATTTATTTTCATCCCATAAATTCTATTATGTGTAAATCAAGAAAATCAAGGCAATAGTTCCCTAATATTGACTTTAGTAAGAGAAAATTGAGATATAAATCATAATGCTTTGAAGCCTTTAAGGATAGAATCCCTAGGGACAAGCAGTAGCACTTGGATTTTTCAAAGGTATTTGCTCCTCCTAAAGGGTTTGAAATTCTAATGATTTGGTTGAATGTTTGTTTAACAATGTTTTAGATTCAAGCAAAGTGTTTTTATTCCAAGATGATGCACAACCCTAGGATAGAAAGAGACAATATTTGTTAAATTCCCACTTGGATAAAATAGTTGCGCCTATTCTTAGTGGATGATTAGAAGCTTGACCACACTGGCTCCCCTCCATGACACACACTTTTCAAGTCATCCAAGCTTTAGTTCTCATGAATCTCCCATGACCAACTTCTCATCTCTACTAAGAACCACAAAAATGTGGGATGGCTTCAGAACTACCATTCTTACACCAACAAATAGTAAGGATTTTGGCCTCTATACAAATTGGTTCTTAGTCAGGGTGATTGGGGACATGGCACCTTGTGAGCTACCAACAAGCCACTAAAGGATTTAATCAATCCTACTAGGGCCTCTTATACTTTTTACAGTACTACCATGTTCTAAAAGACATTGTACAACTAAGGCCTACATACCATGAGGACTTGATAGTTTAGTCTTATCCATTTGTATACCGGCCTGAGTGAAAAACCAGTTCCTTCGAATTGGTCTTAGGCAGGCCCCTCTAAAGGTGAACAATAGTGAGCAAGAATATTCATAGTTTGATCAATCTTTGTTTGCATGAACAAAGAGAGAACACACACAATATACTTATCTCACACTAGCAAGATTTTTTCAATTTTAAAAGCCCAAATTTAAATGTGGAGGTAATCTTTTACACAACCTAATATCACCAAAATACTTTTGATTCTCAAGATCTTCGTGAAGTGCAAGAGAAGTGCATAGGCCTTTTAAATGATATTTGTTTGTAAAAAATATTACAAAACAAAGAAGACACGTGTTCATTTTAGACCTCAAAAGCAATAATGGATTCTTTTTATAGCACCAAGATGAAATGTTTGGAGTTGTTTGTTCAATTCTTAAAATCCAAAACCAACTCTAGTAAGTTCCTAATGTTCTTTTTAACCCTTTGATTGTTCTTTTTAAAACCCAAATGAAATGCATTTGAGTCCTAAAACTGAAGATAACAATATCCTTAAAAAATGGGATTATAAATGTTCCCAAAGTGTCTAAAAACACTTGTTACAATCATGAGATAATGTCATAAGAAATATTCTCCTTGTTTCCTCCTTCCCTTCTTGATCACCTCAACCTACAAAAGTTGATTAGCCTACATAAAACAAAGCCACAAGAGAGGTTAAAAGTCAAAGGTGATCAATATAAAAAGCACATGTTAAAATAAAACTAAAAAGTGACTTTTAACCCAACTCTAGCATTGCAATCCACAGAGGCTTCATTGTTTGGAGAAGTTAGCGTCGCTATGGTGAAGTTAGCGTTGCTTTCAAGAAAAATAGAGACTGTGATTGCATTGTTATTTTTTCCCAACGTCTCCCTTTGGAGTTTGACTAGTCTAACCCTCTGGTGAATCACTGTAGCGTCATGTTTTGAAGTAGAGGTAGTGTCACTATATAGCAAAACTATACTAATAGTGTCGCTCTTTGTCCTTCTCAGAGTCGTCGTTTCCTGAAAGCATAAAAATTTGAAAAAATAGTGGAATTTGACTAAAAAACATGTTAATTTTGAAAGGTGTGTCCTCCTTCTAGTGCCAAAATGTGAATGCTTGGTCTAGACCTGCTCAAATATGATCAAAAAATCCAATGTTAGTTAGTAAACAAATCTAAAACAAACATTTCCCATGCAATTCATTCAAACACAATGAACAAGAAACAAAGCAAAGTTAATCAAATGAAATCTACTAAATATTGTTCAAAACATTCAAACCAGCATCCTATGGGGGAATTGGTGCTTCTTTGATGTGGAAAGAAGCCCTTTCCCAATTCCTTGAAAAGATTTGATGAACTTGATGATGATTGTATGCTCCTTGATGAAATTTTTCAATAACCTAGCTAAGATTGATGAAAACTATGAAAATTTGGATGAAATGTTGATGAACTTGCTTCAAATCTGTAGAGAGTAACCTTGCATGAAGTTGTGGATCCGAAATCAATAGAGAGGACCTCTATTTATGGGAAAGAAGGATGGAGGAATGAGAAATAGTAAGGATGTGGGATTAAACTTGACCCAATGACATTGTGCCACTTGTCAACATGCTATTGAAGATATGTGGAGAACATTTTGATAAATGTGCAAATTAATGCATATAGGTGGAGTTTGAAATTCAAAAGATGGCTTGTGAAGGAAGAGTTGTAAGATGAGTTAATGCCAAGTTGGATCAAGAAAAAGGGCATGTAAGAGCTATAAATGACATGTTGGAGGACAAGTCCTTTTGGGAGGGAGAATTCAAATTGATGGAATATTCCAAAGAGATGCCATTTTTTAATGGAAATAGAAGAATTAATAAATCAAATAAATTGATTTATATCTGCAAGTTGCAAAAGCTAGAGGATTTGAGAATTAGAGGTAGTCAATTAGGATTTAACTAACTTTAGATAGAATTAGTTGATATGACATTTGATTTAGATTTTTAGATTTATTTAAATCAAATGAGAGGAATAATGAACACTAGTATTTTAATTAAATAAAGTTTGATTTATTCAATTTAATGAATAAAATTTAGATATAATCAAATAAAGATGATTTATTTAATTAAAAGAGATGAATTTAGAATTTATTTATATAAAATGATTTATTTAATCAACAGAGGAACATTAGAATTTAATTAAATAAAATATTTTTTTTAATTAAAAGAAGATTATGAGATTTAATCAAATACAGTTGATTTATTTAACTAAAAGAGGAATCTTGATGAATTAATTAAATAAGGATTATTCAATTAATTGTTTAGTAAGGAAGTGATTTAAGGAAGAATTTTTGTTAGTGAATCAGGATCGAGTGCACGATATCAATCAAGATAATTCGAGTGTCTACACAGGGATTTGATTGCTAATGGTGTTAGATGATTGTTGGATGATGGCACCAGAATTCTCTTTTGGGAGGATGATTGGTGTGACTTTAAACCTTTAATCAATCTTCCTTGGGCTCCTCCCATTGTTCCTTTGTGCAAACGCTTCTTTGGCATTAGGGTGGAAAATTATTTTCAAAATGGGGAGTGGAAAAACTTCCAAGACTAGGACCCATCTTTGAAGGTTCTAAAGGGTTTCTTGTGCAATGTTCGTATCCCCATTTTTCCTAGGCCGGAAAGGGTTGTTTGGGCTCCTTATGCTAATGGTAATTTCTTGGTGGCTTCTACCCTTGTTAATTCGCTGGAAAAGCCTGATTCTCTTCCTTTCTAGGGGACTTTATGGAACAAGAAGTTGATTCCCAAGGTGAATTTCTTCTTCTAGCTGCTTATGCAAGGTAAAGTCTTAACGCAAGGCAATCTCTATAAAAGGGGATTTTCTATTCCTAATAGATGTGCTCTTTGTGAAGTTGATGCTGAGAGTGCTTTCCATATCTTTCTTGGGTGTGATTTTTCCTCTTTTCTTTGGAGTAAATTTCTTAGTCTTTGGAATCTGGATTGGGTTTTTTCGGATTTCCATGATAAATTTGTTGACCAGTGGAAGTGCCCCTCCACCTCCCCTATTCTCTAATGGTTTTGGTATCTTATGGACCTAAATATTGTGTGTGGGTTATGGAAAGAACAAAACAACAAAATCTTTCTTGATTCTAAGCTAAAGGTTGGTAGTCTTTTCATCAAGATTCAACAGGCAATTCTAGAGAATTTTGCTCTCATTGATTTTGAGTCATCTCATTGTGCCCCTACTATGTGTTTGGATGGGTATGATCTCTTGGTGATTTCTAATTGGAATTTAACCTCTATTGATGCTATGAATCCTAAATCCACTTTGAATGCTAGATTGAGTACTAAGTGGCAACCACCTCCTTCAGGGTGGGTTAAAGTTAATTTTGATGAGGCAATGAAGGGTAACCCTGGGCCTGCAGGATGTGGGGGGTGTTGAGGAATGAAGATGGTAGAATCTTAGGAACAGTGGAACTCCTATTGGGAAATCAAAAAAATCACTATGTTGATTCGAAGGCTACATTTACAAACATAAAATATGTTGTGGATAGAGGTTACTCCAAAATATGGGTCGAAGGTGATTCTTTAAATATCATCAACTATCTATGTGGCACTCATCAACCTTGTTGGAATGTGGATCAATTAATTAAAGATACTATAATCATGTTAAGTTCTTGTGAAGAGACCCACGTCTCTCACATTTTCCAAGATGGAAACTCATTCGCAGATTTTTTTGCCAATGAGGTTGTCAGGTTAAATGAGTATCATGCATGGGAGGAGGGATTTATCCTTCTCGAGAAAGCTAGGATCTTAATGCGAAATGATTGCATGGGTTGAGTTGATGTGGTGGCAGAATTTAATCCTTAGTACCATTTCCTAACTCACACACTTTGTGGGTTTTGTTTGGATTTCTAGCATTTAGTTGAGCGATTATTGCAAAGGTTTTCTTCTTCTAGTGTTTGAAGAGATTGGTGGTGATAGAAGTAGAATAGAGCTGCACTCTTGTGCAGGCCTAAGGAATAAAAAGAAGCTATGGAAGATTCTCTGTCATGAGAATTTCACGCCTCTTTTTAGAAAGATTGCATGAGCATGACCCAAATGCCTCGGCAGAATTCATTTCATGTTGGCATAACCGCAAGCTTCAGATAAAGGGTCTAGAAGTCGATGTAAATGAGGATCTAATTTCCACTGTGACTGGGATGTCAATGGTTGGCCATAAGTTTTACAAGGACAAGAAGAGTAATGAGGAAGCAATGGCCCGATTCTTCAAAGATGATGAGTAGAAAAAATTGATTAAGATGGAAAGTTGGGGCTATGAGCATAAGTCCCTCAAGAAGATATGGGTGAATGTTATAGAGCTAATAATGCACAACGTGACTCTGGAAGGAAAGTTTAGTGTAATCCTAGGTCACAATTTCACACTTTTAAACCATTTTAGGCATGGGTTGTTTATCTCTTTTCCTTTTTTTTTGTTTTCTTCCTTGGAGGTTTCTTTTTATGCTCATTTAAAAAATAGGAGGGCTCTGGTCCTCCATGAGGGTCTCATTCTTTCAATCATGGAGCATGTTAAAGCTCTTCTCCCTACCCTTGCTATTAATGGTAAGGAGAATATTCTAAGCCATTTTTCTGATTCATCTGGCTCAAATACTAGCATTGCAGATGAAGAGTAGTGGAATGAAGAGGAATATGATGGGTCCTCATCCCCTGTGACTACCTCCTCGAAAAAGAGGAAGAAGGTTATCCTTAAAAGCAATCGGGTAGCTAAGCACCTTGTTCTTTCTGACAATGAGGATACAGAGGTGGGCTTGGATGAGTCCTCTCCCAAGAATGCATATTTGGCTATTGGCTAGGGAGAAGTTGAAGGTGGAGGTAATGAGGAGGGTTTTTAGGAGAATGTGTTGGTTACAGAGGCCAAGGATAGGCTGAGGAGGGTGTCCAACGCATTACCAAATTGAAGAACCAGGCCTCGAAATTTTAACAAAGGACTCCAAGGTGATTTGTGAGGACAAGGTTTTTGGTGAAAAGGTGATGGAAATTGATGACTCCTTAGTTCATAACACGACCAATGTGGAGCTAGAAGAAGAGAATAAGGGTCAAGATGAGGAGATGCTGAGAGGAAGAGTGCTAAGTTGGAGCCTCTAAAGGTAAATCCCCTTTTTGAGGACTTTTCTTATCTCAATGATGATTCTACCTCGATGTTTGAGTTATTGGACATGGCTAGGGTCAGGGCCACTAGAACTTTTAAGTTAGCTAAGTGGACTCTTTAGGAGTTTAATAAGGTTAACATTAAAATAAGGGGTTTGAAGGAGAACTTGAAGAATTTTTTAAAAGGCTCGATATCAGACATTTTGATCCACAGAATTGTGGACCTTGAGGGTTCCTTCCAAGACTTCAAATCTCTGTGTGAAGAACAATTGGCTAGTTTATAAGCCAAGATATTGTATATGAATGTGGACATAAAGAAGCTTCTTCATTCGTGTCACATTTCAGTGAAGAATAGTGTGGACTCTTTGGAAGTCATGTTTTGAAAGATTAGTGTTCTTAGGGAGGACCAATTGTATTTTTCTAAATTAATGGAGAAAGAGCATTCGGACAAAGGAAAAGGTAAAAAAGGTGTGAAAGATGATGGTAAAGGCCCTGCTGTTAGAGGGTCTACTGAATGGAAAAATTCCTTTGAGGTTGAGAAGAAAGAGTTGTTGGACATGATTGAAATGCATAGGAGACATGAGCTTGAGGTGGCCAACACCTTAAGCAGTATGAAATAGTGTTCTCTCTTTTTTATTGCTATCTATTTTTTGCTAGGTCTCGGTTTACTTCCTATTGTTTTGTTGTTTTGATGATGTTAGGTGCTGCTAATAGTTTACTATTTTATCTCTCATGCAACACTCTTTTTGTTTTGTTATTTTGGGTTCTGGTATGCTGCTAGTGTCTTACTATAGTATCTTTTAAGCAATATTTTGTATCTTAGGTTGTAAAGGGTTTTGAGTCCTTTCAAAACCTATTTTTGTTGTATAATCAAAACATATATTTTTGTGCATTAAAAATACAAATATGTGATTACTCTAGAATCAAAAATTGGCTTCAAACTTATCCCTGATGATGGATCTTGCAGAGAAATTCAAAAGGTTGAAAAACATAAATTTTATCCAATTGATTCTAGAAGACAAACCTAGTAACATACTATGAAGAGCCACTCAAAAGCATAACAACTAATGCAAGTTCTAGGAGACAACAGTTTAGAGATTGTAGGAAGAATTACTATCTCTATGTCAAAATACAATAGTATAGTCACAAATACAAGAACAAAAGATAGAGAACAAGAGCTTTCCTCTTAGCTTCAAGCCTTCATCTATGATGTACTAACCAACAACCACACCTAACATTTGTACAGTAACGAGCAAGTGTGGTGAAGTCCAAATAGTAAGGATATTGATGAAAGATAGAGGAATTAAAAAGATACCTACATGTAGTTGGATTGAAGGGCATAAAATGGTACATTCTTTTTTGTGTAGGAGACAGGTTGCATCCACAAACATGGGAGAGCTATGAAAAATTGTAGAAATTGGCTTGGCAAATGAAGGCAGCAGGGTATTTCTAGATTCAAGAAGTTTACTTAATGTTGTGGAATAGAAGAAAAAAGAATCATTTATCTACCACCATAGTGAAAAGTTAGCAATTGAATTTGGTTTGTTAAACCTGGCCCTTGGTACAACTATTATAGTTGTTAAGAACCTTTGAATATGTTCTGATTTTCACATTGCATATAAATTCATCCAGTTATTCTAGATTTATTTTTCTTGAGTGCTTCATATGCAATATAATAATTTATTTTCCTTTATTAAGTTATAGGGTACAATTTTTTATTGGAAGGAGCCAGATCATATTACATACAATTGTCAACACCACATCAAATACTTCCCACAAAGTAGGATATGATTATAATAAGAAGTTTGACCCATAAGTGAATAGTCTTTGTACTCAATGCTTGTGTAGAAACTAATATTGGCCTCTTTACCTTTGGGTAATTTTTGGACATGCAATGTGTATAAAAATATATTATTTCAAGTTTTCCTTCAAAAAATAGCTTAATCATCCCAAGGAAGCTTATCGAAATAAAGAGTCTTACCACAATAATCAAATAAGCCACCCAACTCTAGACACCTATTAGGATATGGAATTGATCGGTAAAAAGGATCGTGACCTAGTCACTCCATACATAAAGATCCAATGCTCTCTTACTAACACCTCACCTTTTGATGTTGCAATAGTAGAAGATGGTGATGCCAGAGTTCCAACATAGAAAAATTGAAAAGTTAGAAATCTTAATGTCAACTGATGAAGGTATGAAAAATGCTTCTACTTGAAATCATAAATCACAACCTGAATGAACACAATATCAGAACTCTTTAGGAAATATTGTCCCTTCCCGCATCACCGCAGGGACTCTCAAGTTTATCTGTGAGCTTTTAGAAGTCATTCTAAGTGAGCACCGCATCCCTGTAAGCAAACCCTAAAGGTGGTGCGGGAGAGTGGTGGACTTACTTTTCTCCTCGCATTCCCACAAAGACCAACAAAATACCGTGCGAGTGAGTGGGAAGGGGGATTTTTGTCAAATATTTCCTCAAAGAGATGTCATCTCTTGGACTATAATTATTGTTGGATATGCACAAAATGGATTTGATGGAAAGGCTTTACAAACTTTCAAGAAAATGCAATTGGCGGGTGTAAAGCCAAATTCCACAACCTTTTCCAACATCCTCCCTACTTGTGCTAAAATGGGAGCTTTGGAATAGGGTATGAACATCCATCAAAACATAAAGGATAGAGGAATTTTTTCAAATGTAGTTCCAACTGCCCTGTTAGACATGTATGCAAAATGTGGAAGCACTAACAAGGCACGTGAACTGTTTGGCAGAATGACTCATAGAGATGTCATCTCATGGAATGCAATGGTTGTAGGATATGCACAAAATGGATTTGTTGAAAAGTATTTAGAAACTTTCAAGAAAATGCAATTAGCAAGTGTAAATCCAAATTTGACAACCTTTTCTAGCATACTCCCTGCTTGTGCCAAAATGAGAGCTTTGGAACAGGGTATGGACATCCATCAAAGCATGAAGGATAGAGGAATTTTTTCATTTGTTGTAATTGCAACTACCCTGGTGTATGCAAAATGTGGAAGCACTGACAAGGCATGTGAACTACTTGTTAGAATGCCTCAAAGAGATGTCATCTCATGGAATGTAATGGTTGTGGGATATGCACGTAGTTGTCGCTTGCTTGGAAAATATTAATAACTGAACTATCTTATAGATGAGTGGTTGTGCTTTTTCTACATGAATCTTCTTTCATTGTTATGGTTTCCTATTGGTTGGACCTCTAAGTCCCGCATTTGTATAATTTTCATCTTTCTCGAGAATGTTACAGAAACATCAAAACTATTTTTCCTTATTGCATGACAAAGCATTGGATTCATAAGATATGTAAATGTAAGTGATTGATGGCCACAATCTAGGTAGCCATGTGGATTTTCTTCTAAAAATATAGTTTATATAATTTTATGGAAGTAATTGTTGCTTAAGATGTGCTCAGATGATCTGAATGCACATGATTATTGTTTTTTGATGCAATAAATTTTTGGAAGCTTTTGTTTGAGCTCTACACATGGAGCTATAATTGAATGTCTCCCAAAGAACTGAAATCAACTTTGAGGTATATTTTCCAAGGTTCACACTATAGGATACCAATCATGTTTTATCATTTATTTTTATTGGATTTTGTTGATCTTTTCAATAAGTCCAATTCTTTCATTGAATTTTTTAATCATAGAATTGTCATCAAAAGTATGACAGTCTAAGAGTTCATAGTAGATGTAGACACCAAAATCTGGTCTAAGTCTACGACTTCAATTTCTTCATAATTCGTATTTCCATGGTCATGATTAAATAATGTCAATTATTTAATTATTCTCTAAAGTTCTTCATTTCTTCATTAGTTAAATAAACTTAATTATTTAATTAATCCACCTTAACATTTATTCTTCTATTAATTAAATAATATTAATTATTTAATTAATTCACAATTTTCTTTATTCTATCTGATTAATTAAATAAACGCTTTTTAGTTAATTATGTTACTAATTAACCTTATTCTTCTTCTTCAATTAAATAAATTCTTATTTAATTTACCTTTATCATATTTCAATTATAATTAAATAAATTCTTTGTTTATTTAATTATTCATTTTACCCCTTTCATCACTTAGTTAAATAAATCTTATTTATTTAATTATTCTTCAAATATCAAATCTTGAATTAAATGAATTCTTTAATTCATAAATTCTATTTTAATGCATTCCTCTATATTTAGATAATTGTGTAAGTTATCCAAGTATTCACTTTGACTCGACTCGAGATCTATTTAAATCAGCCAATTAACTCTTGATTTAATGTCTACGTTGCTTTCTCGAGTAATCTTTTTATCATATCATTCAGTCATCTAGTTCTAACTCATTTGTATGTACATGTGTATTAATTAAATATCTTTATTTAATTAATTAAATCTTGTGTGTGCATTCGAATAGAGTGTTGCTTTAATCCTATCTTTATCTTTGTCATGCAAAGACTATTCTTCTATTTTTGAATACCAAACTTGAAGATTAAATAATTTATTTAATCTTTATTTCTATTTCTAGTTTTTATCACTCATGTCACTACTAACAGTTATCATAATGCATGACTAATCTTTCAATCTAAAATTTTCATCGATCTTTCGATCTTGACCTATCATTTGAATGATCAATTTTATATAAATTGATCTGTCTTTCATCATTTCGGCCTCTCTCGAAATCTTATGACTTTTGGAAGCATATCTATTATTTGAATCTTTGATGTTTTGATAAATCACTATCACAGGATATACTTGCACAAGAGAAATATGAGGGCAATTATACTACAACAGAAAAATGAAGGGAAATTGAGGTTATACATGGAATTACGTAGATATTGGGTGAGATTGTTCAGTTTATTTATGTTTAAGCTTTCCTTTGTTCTCTGCTATTTAACTTAGATTGCATTTAGAGCTTAGATCGCATTGAGTGTGTGCTTTTAACCTTTCTTCTACATTTTCTAGATGTTACAGTAGAAAATCATATACCCCTACAACAATGTCTTTCTAACAATACATGACACTCCTAAAATTCACAAAAGAACAAAAAATATGGAATTTGCTCAAATTTTCATTAATTTTATCCATGTATAATGTGCTTTTATCACACAATATATCAATTCAAAGCTCATTATTACCCTAATTGACTTATGCAACTAATCTACAACCAATTCTTCAAGGTGGAGTGGGAATTTTTGTGCCCTAGTTGTCCTTACGAATTGATGATCCATGCAGTACATAGGAGATCATAATGAAGTCAGTAGTTGTAATATGATCTTTCTTTGAGTATTTTCTCTCTTAGATTAACCTTCATCCATAAAATAAATACCCAATTAGCATAGTGCAATAGTGGTTTACCATCTTTTGGTGCAACCTTTCTATCACTCATCTGTAATAAATTTTACAAGATGGAAAAGAGAAAGATGGATGACCTAGAGCTGGTCAGTGGGAATCTAAAAGTACATTCAGTTTTAATAGAGAAATGCTAGGGTAAAGGGACCCTTCTATAAAAAAGCTCGAGATTATATAATATATATCAAAAGATAGGAAGACAAATTACAATTTTAGATTCTAGCATTGAACAAGTATAGAATCCAAGAATAAGCAGTAAAGTTTACAGAATAATTCCAATCATCTTAAACAAAATATTTCCTTTAAAAAAAGATCCAAAAGGTCTTTGTTTTAACCATTCTAATTATACCTCTGGAAATTTCAAATATTATAATAAAATGAGTATCGCTAATGATTATTTAACAATAGATCATAATATTAAAATACTGAAAAAGAAAATAGAAGTTACTAGTGAATAAAGGCTGCTACATTATAGAAAGGTAAATAAGTGCCAAACTATAAAGAAGCATAAACCCAAACAATGGGGTAGCCTATAACAGTTAAACACCAAAATTATAATTGCTAAGTAGATGTAGTTGTGTAAGGGAATAAACCCCCAAGGAAGCATGAAACAAGCAAAGATGAAAGTGAGAAATCATGATAGGAGACTGACAATGTCATATATAAATGAGTTTGCAAGACCTCAACTATAAATGGGTTTGCGAGACCCATTCAAAACACATCCCTTAGGTTAATGTTTCATAGGAGGCCCTTTAATGTAGGTCAAAAGGAGGAAAATTTCAAAGGTAATGTAAAATGTAACCCCAACCAGGAAATATATCCACTTTGAATTCATCATAAGATGCATTTGCTCCTATTAAGCACCTCCAACTAAAATTCCATGAGGGTAATAAATTTTCATGGTAGAGAATTGATGGGTATCCACATATATGGACAAATATGATTAATTTTCAAAAAAGTACCCAAGACAAACATATATATTTAGTGTTAGATTTGATTAAAATATTTGTCACCTTGTAAGTATGAAAGATGCTTTAACATGTTCAATATAACATGTTTGATAGACAATCCATACAAGTCTCATACTCAAGCTCATCCATCTTCAAAACCGAAGATGTTCCATCCCAAAAATCATAAGCATAACTCCTTCCTACAGGAATTGCAAAAACAACAAAAAGAGTGTAAACATGAAATATATATTTTGGTTGCTTATCCTTTAAACATGAACAAATCCAACATCTACCAGTTTGAAGAAAATCACTAAAGGCCATTATTAGTGCTTGCAGAAAATAAACTAACCTTTCAAGTCTCCAAACCAAACTCTTTGGCATGTCCAGAAGTGACATTGACTGTAGATCCTACAATGGGTTTAGAATCTTGTTTATTGTGAAATTTGTCTCTCTTATTACTATTTTTCTACTTCCTTAGCCCCTTCAAAGAAGGCTCATTAGCATAGTGTGTACTCATAGAATCAATAAAAACCTCTGAAATTTTCTTTGATTTAAAGTTAGCATTAGAAGACCCAATTTGTATACCACTTCTATTAATCTTACTATTAATGTTTATTTGTAAACAAATAAACATAGAATATAGATTATTACATAAAATGCCAATTATACCTTTAGCATTAAATATTTCATTCACATTAAGGAAATTAATTCAAAAGAAAAATCTAACTCAAGTATTTTTTTGGCTTGGCATCTATTTTTTAGGTAGGAGCAGGGGAGATCACCATGTCATCCCTTCCAAATGGGTCAATGTGAGAATATCTGCATTTATTATAAGTATTCCATACTTATTTCACCACAATGAATTTTTATGCCTCTAAATAACAACTTAGTCAATTTACTTGTTGTTCTCTCCATGCTTTCATAAGAAAGCAATCAACATGTCCTCAAGAAATGAGTAGTTTAAGTACTATATTAAATGTAGATAGTTGTATTGATAAATTGAAACAACACAAGAAAAAAGCTCAAAATGAGATTATTGAGGAGAACATAATGTAAGAAGAAGTTCCTTTCCTTCCCTTGCCACTGTCTCTTCTGTGAATTACAATTTTGTTGTCTTATTGAGGCCTTCAATGGCACCAAATACTATTACAACACTAACAATTCTCTACAAATTGATTGGATATTACACACCTCTCAGCTACAATAACTCCCTATATGTTGACCAAGAATGACTAACTCATAAAGATGCCTTACGATAACCCATAAGGATGTAAATATGCAATGCCAAGTTTAGGCCCAAAACATGAGCCTAGAGGCCAGGAATTGGAAGATATGTTGTTTGCAACTCTATTACAAGAAACAAGAAACATGATGGAAAATAGGGATTGGATTAAGGTACAAACAACATAGAAAAGTCTTATAAATTGTTTGAAACTGCTTGCCCATTTTACCTCATAGAAAGTTGGACACAAATATTGTATCAATTGCAAGATATGCACAAAATAGAATGGGGTGAAGAGGTTTTAGACACTTCCATGTAGGGCTATCAAAATGTTTAACCGACTCCTCCCTACCTATGTAGCATAAAATCCTATAAACATCCACCAAAACAAAAAGATAGAAGAGTAGTTTTAGAGGAATTTTGAACTATTCAAGCTACGATTGCAATAAGAACAAAATTGTATTTATAATAAGCACAAAAAAATCTCAGATAAATGTTACATTAGAAAGGGAAAAGGTATGAAATATACTTCTCAAATATTTTTCTACATGCAAAAGTGATAGTTGTTACTCATTTTTATTTCTGGTCAGATTGAGTGAGCTTTAAGTGTTTGCAAACTGAAAATGAGGTGCATTTCATATTAGTTTTCCCTATATTGCATCCAGGTGTATAAACATAAGAATCAAAAAGATTTTATTTTCAGTAATAGATTGTTGTATTTATATAGATGTATACAATATTGAAAAGATTTACACAAACATTACTGAAAAAGAAAAAAATTATTGATTCAAGAGTTCAAATCTATCTCACACAAGCTGTGAGAAATAGCTTATCCAATGGAAGTAAAATGCAATATATACAAAAATGGATTGAAAGAATAAAATATGCATATATAGGGGAAGAGGCCAGTCATTTCCTAATGACTAGTCTAAGTCGGTTGTCCTGCATGATCCTTAGCTCCAAGCTGCTTGTTTTGTGTCCTCTGGAGCTCCCAATTTCCATGTCCTACATCTGAAAGAATTGCAATGAGTTAGAGCAGAGCGCTAAACAATGACGGTCTCTAACACTATATACACATTCATCTGCCAATGTAGAATATCCTTTACATGCATTCGACAAGCTATAAGCTTCTCTTGTTCAAAGAAAATAAAGAAAAGGAACCAGTAAGCCTCCAGACATATGCATATGTTTTCTTTTTCTAACTGTTTGTTTCATGCATAGACATAGGGAAATCATGGTTCTTATTTCATCAAGTTTCATCACGTGGGATGAAACATGGCTCCCAAAAGGGTTGAGCCCAGCATGCTTATTGACATATTTTTAATAAGTATGTTGAGATCATTTATCAATTGGATCATACTTTATGATTCACATAAATCACCATCTATCATTTATGGTAGTGAGCTAATAGTCACTATCATGGGTGATACATGATTGTTCATAGAAAATCATAAAGTATGAAATCAGTTATCAATATTAGAGAATTGTATTGAGGACAACATTTTCAAAAGACAAAATGATCACATAAGGTTGAAACTTGTATGGAGGTTTTTAATTACAAGATGTTCTTTCTTGCAAGAAAATCACATTTCCACAAAGGGTATTTCTTTGATTCTATAATGATAGTAATTCCATGATATGGACATAGTCATGATCTTAAATTATATGACTGTGAGTTCAGTAAGCAGCCAATACTCACTCAAATGTCCTTAAGACTGAAAATGTAAATCTGAGTAACAAATCACATGGAAAAAAATTTCCTTCGAAGTTCATATGTTAGACTGCCAGTGTTGAGATCACAGATTACATAATTATAAATGAAAGTAATGATGCATATTGGGTAGGAGAAAAAAAGGGTCTAGTGATTTAATCTTTTTGTGGAAAATAGACATCAATATTTGTGCTATTCATCAAACAGAGGACAGTTTTAATGGCAAGTTGTATCTTCAAACTGTCAAAGGAATCAACGGTAAGTGTATATGGGCCATGATATCAAGAGAAAATGGAATTTTAAGTTCAAAGAAAAATGCTTGCTAAAAGAGATAGAGTATTCAAATGTAAGTATGTTTTCCTTGAAGCACAAAGTGATCATAAGAAAAATAAAAGAAGCAACAGGGCATATATGATAGTATTGTCACCGAAATTTAAGGAACAACGTGTTCATTTTGCACTCATTAATAATGAAGCAAATTGCAAAAATTCATTGATATAGTGTATAAAGAGAACAGTGTACAAGGAAATGAAGCTACAAGTTGGAGTTTTCTTCCAAAATATTGAAAGCACAAAAGTTTCATTCATTGTTTTACCTTATCTTGTCTTTCTGCAAGCTTCATGATACAAAGATGAAATTGAAAATGGAACAATCAAATCGAATAATGTAGCCAATGGCATTCATGATACAGTGCTACCTAAAAGGCAATGCAGTCACTAATTTCTCTTCAAATAATGGTGTTAATCATCAATATGGATAGTGGAACCATTATCCATGTATGATAGGTAAGTAACAGTCAAAAAAAAATAGCCATTCAATTATCATCAAATGCAAAGAAGGTTGTCAAATCCATGAATCTTGCACCTCCGGCTTAGTCAAGAGAAGAATCCATCACTAATAAAGTAGTGAACATGTGTAATCATTATTATAATCGTGCCACAATAAATATGGAATATAAAGTTATGGGTTCTATTAATGTTTGATGATAGTCATCCATGTAGCTTTTATCAACGAGCCTAGAAAATCAAATGAAAAGCATTTATAGCATCACTGCTAGGTAACAGGGCTTTGATTTTGGAAGTATGCAAGTCATGATGGGATACTGTCATTTTCACTACAGAAAGACATTGGGTAAGTCTGCTAAGATTTTCAATGAACGATGAGCACATGAAAAGGGCTCAAATATCCAAAAGACGGATGGAGTCGAGCACATAAAAAGTGGCAAATCTCATAATAGTAGTAGGAAATAGCCATGTATGAGGGTTTTACTCTTCAAAGCCTATCATATTTTTGTCACATTAAGGCGCAGCCCCAGAATGGGTGATGAGTGGATGTTTCAGAAAATACTCACATGAATATATACTAATACTCTGTCCGAAATATTCAGAATGAGGTTTTCTGTATTACATGAATAACAGAAAAATGACTTGAGTGAAAGAAAATCTAAATGCAATGATATAGAAATGAAGGAAATGCGGAGAAGAATTTTGCAACAGAGATTTAATCATGGCCGACATCAAATCAAATGCAGAATTCATGCTATAAAAATAAGAGCCTCATTTATAGTGGCTAAAATGATCAACTAAGTCTTACTTGTTTCAGCCTGAGCAAAGAGTCCTCAGTCCTTAGCTTTAGAATTCTTCACTTGTGCATGAATCATGGCAAGGCTCCAGCAAAGAGAAAATGTAAAATGAAGGAATGAATAATTTTTCCTCGATTTTTTACTTTTAGGGTTTCCTTGCCCTAATCATTAACCGACCAAAATTTGGCATTTTATCACTTCATTTTTTTTAAAATATGCATCAATTAATATACACCATGGGTTGAGTCTTTGAGTTTTATGCCTAATGTATATGTCATATAAATCTTGACTTATATTTTCACCTTATTTGCATTTAAGGATCAACCATGGTCCCTTCTATTTTTTGCATTTGAATTAAATATGAAGCACATTGACTATAATGGTGATATTATAAATCATTAAGTCATGTGGCTATTCTAATGCAAAGAAAAGGTGCGTACCTTTTGCACTTTTATGAGCTTTGTTGAAAGTCTTCATGTTTTGAGAGCATATAGGGTGGTTAAAAGAGGTTTGCAGACATAAGGAGGGTATATAGGAGACTTTATTTATTCACTTGGGAGCACATGAGAGTTTTTAGGAGCAATTTCTTGTTCCATCATCTCAGTCATGGTCAAATTGACCTTTTTCAACATATTGGAGTTATTTTTGAGAGAGTTTGAGACCTATTTTTTAGGCTTTATTGGGGCATCCAACCCAAGGTGGTTACTTGCTCCTATTATGGTGCAATCACTTGGATGTGATATATTCACTTTTGTAACTCATTTTTTGGGAGAGTTCGGGTTCTTAATTGGAGTTTTCTAGAGAATTGTTCATCATCAAATTTTAGTGTAATTTTGTAACTCATGCAATCATACAAATTGTGAGTACCTTGAGAAATTAATAGCATTGATTCAGTTTACTTTCTCATCACTTGCTTTTTGGTGTACATGCCTTTGAAATTGATCAGTATACTTGTGAAATTTGAGCTTTTCCCTTTATTTTTGTATCTTCAAAAGTACCTTCTTTGCAAGAAAATATCCACTTATAGGTTATGAGTTGTGTGAGCAATACAAGAACTCAAGTTATGAAATTTGTTCTTTTCTTTCTAGAGTCTTGTATAAGCACCTTCTTATAAATCACTTTTGTAATTGATATACAAGGATGAGTTGTGTAGATTTTCTATCAGTTTATTAACTAAAAGTGTAGCAAAATCAAGTTTGCATGCCTTTAGTTAGTCTATTTTTTTTACCATAGTATCAAAGGTTTTAGTTTCATTTCAGTATTTCAATTTTCTTACCTTTTCCTCAGAAACACAAGTAGTTTTTGGTAAAATCAATAAGAGCCAACTTTTATGGAGGTACTTTTTTGTTATAGGGTCACCCACAACCCTAGAAAAGTTCCCATGTTACTCATGATTGGTTGTACTTAATCTCAGCCTAGGTACAAATCATTAGAACTAATAGTTTTGGCATGCCTGGTGGGACTGTCGAATCAGATAGTTCAGGAAAAAGCATAAGATATTGCTGGTTTTGATATGCTGCCAGTATTGTCTAGCCTTTGAGAGGCAAAATTTTGCATATCTGGCAACTTTCATTGTGGAAAGAACTTAAAACCAGTACTGTGAAGCCTTACATGAAAATGATTCAGACTAAAAGTTCAGAATCCTTTGAATACCTGCAATTATCTCCACCTAGAAGGCAGAGTAGGTCTGTTAAGAGAGTGTCCATTTCAAAGAGGGTTCAATCAACCCCACCAAATTTTTGACCAACTTTAAAAACTAGTTCACTTGTTGTTATAGCATCTATTCCTACTTTTCCAGCTCAGGTCAATTAGCCTCAAGCTGTGCAAATGGCCAGAAATCAGCCCTTTGTTCCATTCAATGGAGGCAGCCCATTGAATCTGGCCCAACATGATGATATTCATGTAGAAGCCTTGAAGAGTTTACCTTTTTTTACATGAGAGGATCAAACTACTCCTATTGAACACATCAGAGATGTGGCATCTCTTTGTGGGGTTCACCATATAACCCAAGAGAATGTAGCTGTCAGATTGCTTGCAACCTCCTTTAAGGGAAAAGCATTACAATGGTTTAGAGGTCTGCAAGTTGGTTCAATTGCAACTTGGGATGAATTAGGGGACAAGTTGCATAAGAAATTTTAGGAAAAATCTGATCACTTGTCATTAGTTGAACAGTTAATGACTATAAAAAGAGCCCCTCAGGAGCAAATGTCATATTTTAATTTTAGATTTCAAAAAACTTGGGATAGAATTCCAACTACTGTGAGGTCTTCTCCTAAACATGCCTTTTTGTATTATTTGAAAGCCATAAATAGTGAGATAGCAGTGATGACATAGTCAATTGGGGGGTATCTCTACCTGATGCTTATGAAATAGCAATAAGGGTAGAAAATTGTTTAATTTAGGTAGGCAAGATTGCCCCTAGACCACCAATGCCAATATTTCCTGAGATACAACCTAGTATGCCACTCCAAATACCAACTTTTACACCTTTTCCAGTTGTTCCAGTTTCATTAGTTGTTGTTACAGCTGCTGTAAATCAAGAAAATTCCTCAGCAAGCTCATCTCAGGAACTTCAAGAAATTAAGAATTTATCGCAGACTTTTGGCAATAAACTAGTGAATCTAGAAAAACAACAGTCATACAATAGGCCTTATCAACCACAGAATCAAGTTGTAAATGAGCCTTATCAGGGTCAACAATAGTAGTATTAGGGTAGTAGATAGCCTTATCAAGGAAATTATTAGGGTTCAAGATAGAATATTAACTCAAGGCCCTTTCAAGTTTACAATCCTACTCCTATTAATGTAGCCAAAGATATTGTTCCTGTTCAGAATAACTTAGCTGCAAATTATGAATGGTGCTATCCTTGCAACCAACCTCATAATCAGGCCACTTGTTCAAATGGAATAATTAATCAGGCCTTGATGGTACAGAGTGTTTCAAATTCACAGCAGAACCCACCTAATGATGGATCTTTACAGCAGCAAGACCAGTCTACCAGTGTAGCCGCACTTCTAAACTGGCAAGGAGAACAGTTTTGTGGAGTTAATGCAAATAATTCTCCAATTTTTGTAAACACAAAATCAAAGAAAAGAGCCTTTGAACTTGAGCAGGAAGCCGATAAAGGAAAAGTAGTAGCTACAGAACCATCTACATCACAAGTGCCTCACATTTTGCAGAGGAATCCACAAATGGCTACTAGAGAGCAACCTCACTTGCAAATTGAGCCTGTTGTTGCAAGAGTACAACATAAGATAAATTTTGCAGTGCCTTTTAATATTGTTGAGAATATGAAAAAATGAATATCACAATGTCTATGTGGGATTCCTTGTCAATCCCAGGTCAAAAGGAGTTGTTACAGTCTGCCTTAACTGAAAAGGCAGCAACTAATGAATCTTCAGTTGATATAGTTAAGATTGTTTTCATAAATGAACAGAAGGATAATGATGTGTAGCAAAATAAACAGCCAGGAAAGGAGTCTAAAAAGGGCGTTAAGCCTCCTCCTTTCTATGTGACATTAATTGTGGGAGATAAATTAGTTCATAATTGCATGGTTGACAGTGGAGCCAGTAGTTCAGTCATGCCAAAGAAGATTGCAGACCAGTTAGGACTGAAATACCAGCCCCTTGAGAAAGGAGTGCTTCAGCTAGATGGTACATCAGTTAACACTGTGGGTGTTATCAAAGATCTGGGACTCACATTACATGCCTGTCCAAATTTTTCTATTCCTCAGGATGTTTTTATTATTGACTTACCTCCTTTCTTTGCCTTATGCCTATCAAGGGATTTCACTGCAAAGATTGGAGGTTATCTATCATCTGATTGGTCTCATATGCTCTTCAAGACCAGATATGGAACAAAATTAACAATTAAGTCTGATCATTGGTTAAGGATCACATTAAGCCTTATGTGCCAAGTGCAATTAATGTTAATTGTGTTGTTCTTGAGGATAGTGAGCTTGTTGCAGCTCAAGAGCTACTATCTGAATGTATACTAGAGGTGATGCTAAATGAGTGGGCAATAGAAAACATCATAGATAATCCAAGTGAATTTATTCAATAAGTTGGATTAGGCATTTATGTACTTCATGAACCTAAAATAGAGATGCCAAACATTGAAAAGAAAGTAGAACAGCAGTTATCACAGCAAGACGAGTTATGGCAGATGTACTTTGATGGCTCTAGAAGCAAAAATGGAGCTAGTGGAGGTGCAATGTTAATCTCTCCACAGGGTGACAGATATTATGTTGCTTTCAAATTTTCCTTTTCCTGTTCTAACAATTCTACTGAATATGAAGGACTGATACAAGGTTTAGAATGGGCAAGGAGGAGAGGAATTAGTTGTTTGCAGGTATTGGGAGACAGTGAATTGATTATTAATCAAGTAAGAGGGTTGAATGTAACAAAAAATGATACTTTGAAAGCTTACAAGCATAGAGTATGGGATATGATCGAGAAATTTGATGCCTTTAATCTGATTTTAGTCCCTAGGAGTCAAAATAAACATGCAGACAGATTGGTTGCAATTGGTGCACAATTTGACATTCCTAATGAGATCAGAAAAGAAAAATTTCAGCCACATGTTAAGATAATTGTCAGGCCATCTATTCCAAATAATAACATTAATTGGAAAGTCTTTGAAAGTGACGAGCAGATTCTAATTTTTTTACTTGAGGAAGACCGGTTCTCTATGGTAAATCAGGAAAAGCTGAAAAAGCAATATGGAGATCAGATTATCTAGCTGAAAATAAATAAGTTGCCTAGGGGCTTGGTTACTTTAGAATCTATATTCAGTATCGATGATCAGCTGAAAAGGAATAAAACTAGTATTCAGATTAAAGAGGAGCATTACGAAGAGTTGGAGATTTTTAAAGGTAATTTTCTCAAGATTGGAAAAATTTGTTCTGAATCAGATAAACAAGCTTTCATTGCTTTATGTCAAGAGTTTCAGGATATTTTTGCTTGGGACTATTCCGATTTGAGAGGTTTTGATCCTAGAATTGCTCAGCACACAATAGAACTAGAACCTAATGCTAAGCCCGTTAGGAAAAAATAGAGACCTTTGAACCCTAAGCTTGAACCTTTAATGATTAAGGAATTGACTAAGTTAGTTGAAGGTGGGATTATTTTTCCAATTAAGCACACTTCCTGGGTCTCTAATCTGGTTTCGGTTAGAAAGAAAAATGGTGAAATTAGGTTATGTGTAGATTTTAGAGATCTTAACAGAGCCTCTCTAAAAGACCATTATCCTTTACCTTCCATGGAGCAGATCCTCCAAGTAGTTGCTAGTTTAGAGAGATTCTCTCTACTTGATGGGTACTCTGGTTACAACCAGGTATTGGTCAAAAAGGAGGACCAATACAAGACTACCTTTACAACAAAATGGGGCACTATGGCCTACAAGAGAATTCCTTTCATTCTGTCCAATGTTGGAGCCACTTTTCAAAGGGCTATGGACATGGCTTTCCAAGGCTTAATCAATAAAATAGTGCTGATCTATTTGGATGATATCACCATATTCTCAAAGAATGTTGATGAACATCTGCAACATTTAAAACAAGTGTTTGAAAGATGCAGGGAATATGGAATCTCCCTTAATCCCAAGAAAAGTATCTTTGTTGTTCATGAGGGTAAGTTGTTAGGACACATAGTGTCAAAGCAAGGAATCACTATTGACCCTAAGAGAGTCAAAGCTATTCTGGAGCTGCCTTTTCCTAATCACAAGAAAGGGCTACAGAGTTTCTTAGGTAGAATTAATTTTTTGAGGAGATTTATTCTTGATGTTGCGAACCTTTTACAGCCTTTGACTGCTATGTTGAGGAAAAATGCAATTTTCAGCTGGACTAGAGAGGCAAAATGCAGTTTTAAATCCATTAAAGAGGCTTTAGCATCAACCCCTACATTGGTGAATCCAGATTTTACAAAAGACTTTATCTTGTATGCATTTGGAAACATTGACTCTATTTCAGCAATGTTGGTTTAGTAGAATAGTGAAGGCTTAGAACAACCCATTACATTTTTCAGCCAAGTTTTGGTTGATTATGAGTAGAAATACTCAATCGTAGAAAAGCATGTTCTAGCTGTCATTAGAAGCCTCAAGAAATTCAAACCATTGGTTTCTAACAATAAGATTCACTTAATGGTAGCACATCCAAGCATGAAATAATTCTTTCTCAATAAGGATCTTAATGAAAAAAGGGTAGGATGGATTACTAAAGTCATGAATTTTGATGTAGAGATCAAGATCACAAAGTTGGTAAGAGGTAAGGTACTTTGTGAACAGTTAGCTTTGACATCAGAAAGTGAACAAAAAATAGAGACATAAGCTATTTTAGTTACTGATGATCAAGATCAAAATGCTACACCTATATTAGCAGCAAGTTGGGTTCAGGATATGACTCATTTTCTATAAATTGGTCAATGTCCACCACACTTAGACAAAGCCAAGAGGAGATATTTTAGGTTACAATCCATTCCATATGTTCTGATTGACAATGTTTTATTCAGAAAAGACCTTAATGGTGTTTTGCTAAGGTGTATTGATCATAACTAGATTGAGAAAGTACTTCATGAGTTCCATGATGGAACTGCAGGGGGTCATTTTTCCCCAAAAACAACAACATGGAAGATTATGAGGGTTGGTTATTACTGGCCAACCATGTTTAAGGATGCTCATGCATGGGCCAGAAAATATGTGAAATTTGCAATTTTTGTTGGAAAGGAAAATTTTCCAGTATTACCCTTGCAGCCAATTTAAGTGGAGCAGCCCTTCATGAAATGGGGCATTGACTTCATTGGACCCATAAACCCACCTTCCAGTGTTGGGTACAAGTCAGTACTTATTGCTATAGATCATTTTACAAGATGGACATAGGAAGTAGCCTTGAAAGAAGCCAATGAAACCTCTGTATTAAATTTCTATGATGAGATAATAACTAGATTTGGAGTTCCAGACTCCATCATTTTAGATAATGCCTTGGAATTTGTAGGAATTAGAGTGGTTGATTGGGTAGTAAAAAATGGTATTTATCTGAACACTTCCTCAAATTATTACCCCCAGGGCAATGGTTTGGCCGAGAGCACAAATAAGAGCTTGATTAGAATAATAAAACGAATAATGGAAGACAATCAGAGAGCTTGGCACACCAAGCTAAAATCTTCAATATGGGAAAATAGGATAACTCCTAAAAGGTCTGTTGGAAATTCTCCATATATGTTGGTTTATGGTAATGAAGCCAGACTGCCTATATCTATAGAGCTATCAACTCTTAATTTAATGCATCAGTTGGAAATGTTTGAAGAACAAGATCCCTTAGTAGTTAGATTTGCTCAGCTCATGGAGCTAGAAGAGACTAGGGACAAAGCCATGAAGTCTTTGGAGTACCATCAACTCCAAACCAAAAGAGTTTTTGAAAAAAGGGCAAGTGCTAGAGTTTTCAGAGAAGGTGACATTTCACTTAAATGGGATGAGCTTAAAAGAAGACCAGGGAAGCATACCAAGTTTGATAGCTTCTGGAGTGGTCCATTTATCATCACAAAATGCAAGGAGCATAATGCATTCTAGTTGTCCAAGATGGATGGTGAAATTCTGCCTATCTCAGTCAATGGGATACACCTCAAGCATTGCTTTGAGGTTTTATCTATATCATTTTAGTCAATTTAGAATTTCATGTTTTCAATAATCGCTGCTACACCTTAGATTAGTTGTTTCTAGTTTCCCTAAGTGCTTTTCAGCACAGTTAGTTAGTTTTTTCTTGTTGTTTTGATTTTCAATAAACTCCAGGGAGTTCTGAGTTTTCATGATTAAGTTACAACACTGAAGCAAGTTGTTTTCAGATCTAATATGAGTTTTTGAGTGACCCCATTCCCAATGGATAGTCTAGGCAACTGGTCCTAGTGTTTAGCAGGAAAACATGCAACAGATGTTGCTAGAAATGTTACTCATTTTTATTTATGGTCAGATTGAGTGAGTTTTAAGTGTTTGCAAACTGAAAATGAGGTGCATTTCATATTAGTTTTCCCTATATTCCATTCAGGTGTATAAACATAAGAATCAAAAAGCTTTTATTTTCAGTAATAGATTGTTACATTTATATAGATGTATACAATATTGAAAAAATTTACACAAACATTACTGAAAAAGAAATTTTTTATTGATTCAAGAGTTCAAATCTATCTCACACAAGCCGTGAGATATAGCTTATCCAATGGAAGTAAAATGAAATATATACACAAATGGATTGAAAGAATAAAAGATGCATATATAGGGGAAGAGGCCAGTCATTTCCTAATGACTAGTCTAAGTTGGTTGTCTTGCATGATCCTCAGCTCCAAGTTGCTTGTTTTTCATCCTCTACAGCTCCCAATTTCCATGTCCTACATCTGAAAGAATTGCAATGAGTTAGAGCAGAGCTCTAAACAATCACGGTCTCTAACACTACATACACATTCATCCACCAATGTATAGATTGTCCTTTACGGTGCATCAGACAAGCTATAAGCTTCTCTTGTTCAAGAAAAGAGAGAAAAGGAACCAATAATCCTCCAGACATATGCATATGTTTTATTTTTCTAATAGTTTGTTTCAAGTGCAGACATAGGGAAATCAAGGCTCTTATTTCATCAAGTTTCAGCACGTGGGATGAAACGTGGCTCCCGCAAGGGTTGAACCTGGTGTGCTTATTGACATATTTTTAATAAGTATGTTGAGATCATTTATCAATTGGATCATACTTTATGATTCACATAAATCACCATCTATCATTTATGGTAGTGAGCTAATAGTCACTATCATGGGTGATACATGATTGTTCATAGAAAATCGTAAAGTATGAAATCAATTATCAATATTAGAGGATTGTATTGAGGACAACATTTTCAAAAGACAAAATGATTACATAAGGTTCAAACTTGTATGGAGGTTTTTAATTACAAGATGTTCTTTCCTATAGGAAAATCACATTTCCACAAAGGGTATTTCTTTGCTTCTATAATAATAGTAATTCCATGATATGGACATAGTCATGATCTTAATAAATATGACTATGAGTTCAGTAAGCAGCCAATACTCACTCAGATGTCCTTAAGACTAAAAATGTAAATATGAGTAACAAATCACATGGAAAAAATTTCCCTTTGAAGTTCATATGTTGGAATGTCAGTTTTGAGAACACAGATTACATAATTATAAAAGAAAGTAATGATGCATATTGGGTAGGAGAAAAAAAGGTTTGGTGATTTAATATTTTTGTGGAAAATAGACTTCAATATTTGTGCTATTCATCAAACAAAGGACATTTTTAATGGCAAGCTGTATCTTCAAACTGTCAAAGGAATCAACGGTAAGTGTATATGGGCCATGATATCAAGAGCAAATGAAATTTTAAGTTCAAAGAAAAATGCTTGCTAAAAGAGACAGAGTATTCAAATGTAAGTATGTTTTCCTTGAAGCACAGAGTGATCATAAGAAAAATAAAAGAAACAACAGGGCATATATGATAGTATTGTCACCAAAATTTTAAGGAACAACGTGTTCATTTCGTACTCATTAATAATGAAGCAGATTGCATAAATTCATTGATATAGTGTATAAAGAGAACATTGTACAAGGAAATGACGCTACAGGTTGTAGTTTTCTTCCAAAATCTTGAAAGCACAAAAGTTTCATTCATTGTTTTACCTTATCTTGTCTTTATGCAAGCTTCATGATACAAAGATGAAATTGAAAATGGAACAATCAAATCAAATAATGCATCCAATGGAATTCATGATACAGTGCTACCTAAAAGGAAATGTAGTCACTAATTTCTCTTCAAATAATGGTGCTAATCATCAATATGGACAATGGAACCATTATCCATGTATGACAGGTAAGTAACAGTAAAAAAAAATAGCCATTCAATTATCATAAAATGCAAAGAAGATTGTCAAATCCATGAATCTTGCACCTCCAACTTATTCAAGAGAAGAATCCATCACTAATAAAGCAGTGAACATGTGTAATCATTATTATAATTGTGCCGCCATAAATATGGAATATAAAGTTATGGGTTCTATTAATGTTTGATGATAGTCATCCATGTAGCTTTTATCAACAAGCTTAGAAAATCAAATGTAAAGCATTTATAGCATCACTGCCAGGTAACAGGGCTTTGATTTTGGAAGTATGCAAGTCATGATGGGATACTGTCATTTTCACTACAGAAAGACATTGGGTAAGTCTGCTAAGATTGTCAATGAACAATGAGCACATGAAAAAGGGCTCAAATAGTTGAAAGACAAAGATAGTATGTATCTAAAAGATGGATGGAGTTGAGCACATAAAAAGTAGCAGATCTCATAATAGTAGCAGGAAACAACCATGTATGAGGGTTTTTTTCTTCAAATCCTATCATAGTTTTGTCACATTAAGGTGCAGCCCTAGAATGGGTGATGAGTGGGTGTTTCAGAAAATACTCACATTAATATATACTAATACTATGTCTGAAATATTCAGAATGAGGTTTTCTGTATTACATGAATAACAGAAAAATGGCTTGAGTGAAAGAAAATCTAAATGCAATGATATAGAAATGAAGGAAATGTGGAAAAGACTTTTGCAACAGAGATTTAATCATGGCCAACATCAAATCAAATGCAGAATTCATGCTAAAAAAATAAGAGCCTCATTTATAGTGGTTAAAATGATCAACTAAGTCTTACTTGTTTCAGCCTGAGCAAAGAGTCCCTAGTCCTTAGCTTCAGAATTCTTCACTTGTGCATGAATCATGGTGGCGCTCCAGCAAAGAGAAAATGTAAAATGAAGGAATGAATAAGTTTTCCTCAGCTTTTTGCTTTTAGGGTTTCCTTGCCCTAATCGTTAACCGACCAAAATTCGGCATTTTATCACTTCATTTTTTTTAAATATGCATCAATTGATATACACTGTGGGCTAATTCTTTGAGTTTTATGCCTAATGTATATGTCATATAAATCTTGACTTATATTTTCACCTTATTTGCATTTAAGGATCAACTATGCTCCCTTTTATTTTTTGTATTTGAATTAAATGTGAAGCACATTGACTATAATGGTGATATTATAAATCATTAAGTCATGTGGCTATTCTAATGCAAAGAAAAGGTGTGTACCTTTTGAAATTTTATAAGCTTTGTTGAAAGTCTTCATGTTTTGAGAGCATATAGGGTGGTTAAAAGAGGTTTGCAGACATAAGGAGGGTATATAAGATAGTTTATTTATTCACTTGGGAGCACATGAGATTTCTTAGGAGCAGTTTCTTGTTCCATCATCTTGGTCATGGTCAAATTGACCTTTTTCAACATATTGGAGTTATTTTTGAGAGAGTTTGAGACCTATTTTTTAGGCTTTATTGGGGCATCCGACCCAAGGTGGTTACTTGCTCCTACTTTGGTGCAATCACTTGGATATGATATATTCACTTTTGTAACTCATTTTTTGGGAGAGTTCGGGTTCTTAATTGGAGTTTTTTGGAGAATTGTTCATCATCATATTTCAGTGTAATTTTGTAACTCATGCAATCATGAAAACTGTGAGTACCTTGAGAAATTAATAGCACTGATCAATTCAGTTTAATTTCTCATCACTTGCTTGTTGGTGTACATGCCTTTGAAATTGATCAGTATACTTGTGAAATTTGAGCTTTTCCCTTTATTTCTGTATCTTCAAAAGTACCTTCTTTGCAAGAAAATATCCATTTACAAATTATGAGTTGTGTGAGCAATACAAGAATTCAAGTTATAAAATTTGTACTTTTCTTTCTAGAGTCTTGTATAAGCACCTTCTTATAAATCACTTTGGTAATTGATATACAAGGATGAGTTGTGTAGGTTTTCTATCAGTCTATTAACTGAAAGTGTAGCAGAATCAAGTTTGCATGCCTTTAGTTAGTCTATTTTTTTTTACCATAATATCAAAGGTTTTAGTTTCATTTGAATATTTCAGTTTTCTTACCTTTTCCTTAGAAAGACAAGTAGTTTTAGGTAAAATCAATAAGAGCCAACTTTTTTGGAGGTACTTTTCTATTATAGGGTCACCCACAACCCTAGAAAAGTTCCCATGTTACTCATGATTGGTTGTACTTAATCTCAGCCTGGGTGCAAATCATTAGAGCTAACAATAGCATAGACAAGGCACACAAAACTATATAAAAGAATGCCTAAAAGAGATGTAGTCCCATGAACTGCAATGAATGTAGAAATGGTTTTGTTGATAAGGCTTTATAACTTTAAAGAAGATTGATAATTTCATAGACAAGGCATGTAATACAATTTATCTTGGTAGTCATGCATAAAACCAAAATGGGGAGACACAAATGATTTACCTCAAGATTCTACTCAAAATTAAGACATGATGTAACTGTTTGTTCTACCAGAAGATTGTTTTGTTCAAATGTTGAAGTCGTATATTCTCATGTTATTGTAACTAATCATAGTATTGTTTCCTATAGTTATCACATAAGGTACATTAGGCTTGGGATGTATTTAGAATTCAACCAATATATAATAGTCTCTTAGTCTTCTAAATGTTGCAATCCCTTGAAGATAGTATGGCAAAGAACAACAAGAAAGATTGTTTCAGAATTTTCTCCCACAGATGTAAAATACTAAAATCTAGTGAACTTGAGCAGAAGTAACAAGATTTAGCACTATTAATAGGGTTCTAACCAAATTTTTGAATTCAAAAAAATATGGGCCTATTACCATTAGAAAAATCATATCCAAGATTATGGCCTTAAAATCCAAACATCTTATTATAATAATCACTGACAAGCTTTGACTAATGTTTCCAAATTCATAAAACATGACCAATATAATTGAAAAAATGCATTAGCACTAAGAACCTTGAACCTTAAATGGAATGTTTACTAATGATGTGCTCTATTCAATAAGCTTTAGATGATTCTAAAAATCTCAACTTGAAAGTATAGGTGAAATAAGAATGTTGCTTGCAAATGCAACCAAAGTGACAATTTAGATTACATTTACAATTTGAGATGTCATGCATGAGTAAGAAGCAAAAAATAAAGACACCAACAAACTGGAATTTTTATGAAAACCAAACTTTCTTTGAGTAAAAGATTGTGCAACCATACACCTTCAACACTATAATTGATACATACACAAAAAAAAGAATTTCAAAGTCCCAATACCATATGCACACCAAATTTGATCCAACATTCAATCACCAATCACTATGTTATGGTACACATTGATCAAAGGAAATATGTCGCACAAAGATTATGTAGAATGAGCAAGTATAGGAATATGGCAATGAATAAAGAAAAAGGAAGTAAAAATATACAAGTGTTTTAAAACCAAGAGAGACTGTCAAATAGAGTTATGTGCTTTCATATATATATTGATTCACATCATTTTCTGATTTTCATATGCCAGAAACCACAAAAAAAAATTGATACCAAAAGAAATTTTGAAAAATCTAGCATCTACGACTTTTCATTTAAGCAAAAAGGAGAACATTTTTTCCCAGGATCAAACCCTTTACCTCAAAACTCTCAAATGTTGCAAAAACCCTAAGCCATGTCCAAAATAAGCAAGGGATGCATTATTCTCCAATGAAAAAGGAGTTCTAAATAGCATAGACAAAATCAAATCCTTTATGTTTTGTTAAAAGTTCTTTCCCTCATAATTTGTAGCTCCCCACCTGATTCAAAAATCCACGTCTCAACTCTATAATGTTGATTTTCCTTCTCTATTGCTTTCCTTCCACTAAAACCAAAGAGCATGAAATATAATATGCTCAAAATATTGAAAAAAAAATGTGTGCCTTCTCTTTCCCCTGCTTTTATTTTTATTTGTGTGATTGATTATTTAGTCATTTTTGTTCGTGTGACTAATTATTTAGTTTTTTTTTTTACTCGGCGATCAAATTAGTCATTTATAGTTGTGTTACAAAAAACTAGTAGAATTTAGTCATTTTTAGTTGTCATGACTAAAATTTTTAGTCATGTAGTCATTTATTTGCCAAATTCTACTAGTGAGAATGTGCAAAATGAAATATAAACACTTTTCCATGACATAAATTATGCATTAATTACAGTAGGGAAAGTTAGGTCAAAATATTTCAAGCCCTCTTTGTATCATCACAGGCACTTCTAAACAAATTTTCAAATCTCTACATTAAGAGATTTCTCACCGAAGATCTCACCAATGGATTATCCAAACCAACTTATACATGCACCAGTATGTTGAAGACATCAACATCACATCTTTGATTTGGGGGGTTTAGAAATTTTTCTATTAAAACTCCCCTTGAGCCAATGCTCTCTATCTAAGTTTCTGAAGGAAACATCTACACCAAAATTTGGCACAGCCTCATTCTTCACATCATTCTCTTCCTTTTTCTTATAGATATTGTTCATCTCCTTCTTTACTTCAATCGGATCATTCTTCTTTTGTGGAATGGAGGGTTTCACATTCTTTCCTCTACAAAACTTAGCTATGTGTCCTGGTTTATTACACTTATAGCACATGACACCTTGTTGTGGAGCAAATTTACCTCTTGAAATTTTAGATTTGCATTTAGAAGCCTTATGCCCAAACCCATTGCATGTGTAACAATAACCAGGAAATGATTGATACATTATACCATTATTGTAACCATTCATCATCTGTCTTTTGCATTTACTAGCCTTATGACCAAATCTATTGCATGCATAGCATTGACCGAAAAATGATTGAAAATTCTAATTCATCTTTCTTCTACACTCTATAGCTCTATGTCTAAATTTATTGTAATAATAGCAGTAGCCATTAAAACATGGGTACCTTTATGCAACTGGTTGTCTAATAGGTCTCTTGAAATCTTTCTTCTGGTTTCAGACATGTTTGATATTGCTCTTCTTATCTCCAATCTTCGTTTGTTCATTGTTCTCCCTTTCAACATTGTTTGGAGTCTAATTTTCCTTTTCACTTTCTCATTTTTCAAATCCTAATCCTTCTTTGTCCTTTGAATCTTTTTGACTATCAAGCATATCATCAAGCAAGGTGGAGCTCTTCTTTAATTTGTCCTCTTGACTCTTTTCTTTCTCTAGATATTTCCTCAAAGACACAATCTCTTCCTCAAGTTTTGAGCATTCTACAGGCTTGTCTTTCAATTTAGAATTCAAGCAGTCTTCAACTCTTTTTCCTACTTCAACTTGCACTTTCAGATTAGTGATTATCTCATTTGATTTTCTCATTTGTTTAAGTTGCTCATTTATCTCCTTGATTTTCTCTTTAACTTTCTTGACTCGATTCCTCAACTTCTTGATGCACTCATTTGCTTTCTTAAGACTTTCTTTCAGATCTCTATTCTCACATTCTGCTTTATCTAGGTCATCAAGAGAAGATTTGAATTCTTCTTCCATATCAACTTCACAGTATTCTTTAGTAAACCCTTCCATTATAATTTCTCCCAGAGGGATAGGATACTTCCTAGTTTCCATGTGTTTAAACTCCAAGATCTACCTCATTTTTTAAGAAAATTGAAGGAACCTTGCTCTAATACCAATTTTTGAACACTTGAAATACTGAGAGGGGGAGGGGGAATCAGTATTCCCTGAAATTCATTAATTTAAAATTTCATTCAAATTATCTCATTAAACTTGAAAAAATGGAAAGGAACAATTAAAGCATACAGCACAACAAGCAACACAAGAACACCAAATTTACATGGAAAACCCTTGAAAGGGAAAAAACATGGTGAGGATTAGCTCACCATATATCATAATTGGTTACAACATATTATAGGAGGCTCACTACCTGAAGTGCTCACTTCTCGGAGAACTCACTATCTAGAAAATAGGAAGGCTCACTGGCCAAGGAAGGTCACTTCTTCTATGATGCAGAGGAAGGACTCTACTAAACCAACATGACACAAGTGAAACAATGATCCATCACCAACAATGACAAAATGCAACCTATTTCACCTTGGAAACATAGCTATAATGGTCTAATCTCACTCAACAAAGAGGGAAACATGAAACCCTATGAATTTTGGATTCTACAAACCTTCTACAACACTCTTCACTAGTTTTCCATCCATTCACAAGCAGGGAATACATAGATGTGTTCAATCACCAAACAACCTAGTGCACCTTGAGACATTGAAACTGCAACATAAAGGCATTCAATAATGAAAATAGCATGTAACTTGAGGTTTTTGACTTGTTCAAACCTCTAACAACATACCACCATGATTCTTCACCTTTGCATTAACAAACAGTGCATAGACTAATCAAAACAACAAAGAACCTAGGGTTTTAGACTGTTTTTCAAGAAAATGAGAGCACACTGTCATTCATTCCTCACACGTGCAAAAATTTAAAAGATTGAGCCCAAAATGGTTTTTAGATATCCCTAAAATAGAACTTTCTACCAATTTTCATGAGTTTTTAATAGTGGAAAACAAAAATGTGATTTTTTTTGTGTTTCTAGAAACCCTAGGCAAGGTTTGGACCTTCTCTTAGTAAAAATGCCATAACTCACACAAAACTTAATGAAAATGAATGAAACAAAAGTATTTGTAAGGTAAGACACAACTTCCCAAAGCATGTTAAGGTTTGTACGAAATTGTACATATCCGTACTAAGCGTGTTTTCAGACTACAACTTTTCAGAAAAATAAACTTTATAGACCTGCCCTTAATGAAATTTCCATATCTCACTCAAAACTTAATGAAATTGATTTTAAAAAAAAGAAAGAATTATAATCTTAAAACAAATCTTCAACCTTTCCAATTGATTTCATGTATGTATTGTACCATACAAGGCCATACCAACGAGTTAAAGGTTGCCTCACACAAAAAAAGCAAGAAAAGAATATGTCAAATGAGTTTATTTCATTCGCATTCTTCCCCCAACCTTCTCCAACATTGGTGCTCATGTGTACATGTCATATTTATTCCATTACATTCATTTTCATTTCCAAAAACTACTTCCTAACTTCCAAAACCAATTTTTCAAAGTTGCAAGCAACTTTTGTTGACAACAACGACAAGTTTTGAAACTTTCTACAACTTTTAACAACTTTGCACCCAAAAATCCTAAAATGGTCCTAAATGACCCCAAATGGTCTTCAATGGAATTATTGGACCAAAACAACCCAATAAACCCAAAACTCAAGTTTTTTTAAAAATAGAAATAAAGTGCAACAAAGGTGCATCAAAGGATGCCCCTGCATCATTCTAAAATTACAAAAGATATAGAAAATATTGGCTCACTACTAGATTTTGAAATGCTAACAATTCATTTGCAATATGTTGAAGAAATAGTTCTAGTTAGGCTCAGTAAATTGACTTTACACACTTTATTCTTTCCCATTAACACCTTTTGTACTTCGCACTCTCACTCATCGACATCTACCTCATCTCTCTCATACTAAACACACTGAATTAACCTTTTATATATGTGTGTGTATTTCGTAAACACTCATACCATTAATTAGGTCATCCTAATTAGATGAGATGTGTTACACCATAACCTATCAGCTCAAAACTCCAACTCACATACCTTTCGGAAGAAACCAAAACATGTTCTTCACTAAAATAGGTTAGCATGACCTATAATCACACAACAAAACTAGTGAAGCAACAACTAAATGAACCAACTGTTCATTCACAACTTGACACACGGACCACCAAACCTCCTAAAAATAAAATTACACACTCATCTTTAATCTTCAAGCACTTCCTAAAATCCATAAAGCATAATGATCATCTATGGTGGAATGTGGACATTCCAACATGAACTATGCACCTATAACTATGTCTCTACTTAGCCTGATACTCTGTCATCAACATCTTCTGCTACAAAAGACATATAACCTTGAAACTTTGAATATAGACCCCTTCAACATGTACCATTATCACCTCAAAACTGCATGATAATATATTGCAGTGTGGAGCAATGTGAACCACAAAATTGATGCTCTATTACATCACTATCTCAGTCAAACACAACCAATTTCCCAAACACATTTTGCCTACTCTGGACAATATACACACTAATAAACCATCACTTCTACAATGGGTTTCCATTAATGACAACACCATACATCATCATTCTCATGTTTCTAACACCATGTGTATATGACCTTCCCACTCTATTTAAATACAAATACTACACATTATTTTGGACCCTAATACTATTTACATATATTCCAATGACTTCCAAGGACACAAGCACTACATTTACACACTTAAAAAGGAATTTCAATGGACTTTGACCATTAAGAGTCAAGAATAAACCAAACTAGGATTGTTTAGTTAATGCCAATAATTTGTGTGCTGAACTAAGGGTTTTATTTTATTCCCAAAATGTCCTTGATTAATGTACATGTAACTAATCTAAAAACCCTACTAGGACATGCATAAGAACAACCATATTTTAGCTTTAAGGGGCCATCCAAAATAATAAAAACCTCTAAAAATGTGTATAATGGCCTTCTTTGAAGCATGAGAACCAAGAGTTCAATATTGATGAACTATAGTCTAGACATGCATCATTTTAGTTAGATTGTGAACATCAAGACCAATAAAAAATATTTCTAATGCAATTTATCTTGACTAAAAACCAATCATGGGGTGCTCCAAAAAGATGATACTAATAAAATAAAATATAACTACAATCAAGACCATGCATTACTTTTCTCAGAAGGGAAAACCTAGTGTTAGCCAATATGATTATTTAACTAAAAGTGACATATTATTAAAGATAAATAATAAAATCATATAAAAATATGGTGAAGCTCTACAAGATCAATATCATCTTAAGAAATCCAAAGCTACAGCTCATTCAAATTCAAACTATTACCAATCTATTGATCTTAGTGACCAAAGTAGGACTACAAAACCAAGACCATATGAACAAGAAAATTGTAGACATTAAAAAATTCACAACTTAGACACTAAAAATAAAAAGGTTCCATATTTTCTCAATGAATTGGGGCATGTTGTGTGACTGTTTTTTTTCTACTTTAGCATATATTATTGATGTAGTATGCTTATATTTCCTTTCCAAGTGCTTTAATTTCTAAATCAAATAGTGACTAATGATTGTGTGTGTTAGGTGAGGAGTTTTTTTTATAATAAAGAATAGGGGAGAATAAAAAAGAGAATACCAATCATGTCATTGAATTGCATTCTCATATTTCAATATTTTACTTTAGCATGCTTTATTACTTATCTTCCTAAGCCCATCAGAGTGGAGTGAAAATATAGAATCAAGAATCAACTACATTAGAATTTCCACTATACTTTGTAAACTCATTTGAAGCATCTATTCTTGTATTATGTTCTAGGAATCATTTAACCTATCTCTTAGCCTTTTACCCTCACAAAGATGTCAAATTGAATCCTCTACTTAACCTATATCAATTTCACACTTCACTTACCATTTTTTTCATCCAAATATTAATGCAACTAAATTAGTACCCTAGTCATTAACATGAATACAATATTATCTATAAGTTCAAAACCAAGCTTACAATTACAAAAACATATTTTTCATGACTTTTCTATATTTTAAGAATAATAATTTGAATTGATTTATAAACATACCTTTTTAGTCCATTTAAATGGATGGTTGATTTCTTAATGCTTTAATATTATGCTTTTATAATCCTTTTTTAATGAATGCATCCTGAGAAGCTTCCTAATATCCTAAATCATTGTTAAAATTTGTTGAATTGGAATCCTTATGGGGTTTGACATAAGGGAGTTGTTAGATTAATCATTAGTTAGCTAATAATTAATTAATTTTTAATTAATTATTAGGCTAACTATAGTTTATGTACTTAAACTAAACATGGTAATTTTTTATTAGATTGAGCTATTACTAGATCATTATGTCTCAACACATAAGATGATGACACTTGTCATGATCTAATCTCTTTCTTATTTAGTGTTTACTCTTATAAGAATTATACTTCATTGTATTATTCAATTGTATAATTTTTTCTTTTGGAGGAAATAAAAAAATCATTGTTTGTGGATCTTGTGATTGGAAGGTGTTCTTTTTTGTTGTTTAATCCTACTTTGTGTTTGTTTTAAAATTTCAACAAGAGCCACCATCCCTATCACTTGCAAACTCCATTCATGCAAATAATTTTCTATGCATGTTGGAAAAATCAAGGAAAGTAACTTTCAAATTTGATATTCAAAAATTCTTATATCTACAAAACCATATTAGATCAACAAGTCAAAGTGCATTTCTACATGGGGTTTAGATCCTCAATATCTAGATCTAATCTAGGCTATTTCTATTATGGATTTGACCTTAAAAAACTTGATTTAGGTATAGAATTTCAATTATAAATATCTTATAATTGCACCTTGGTGGTATCTTATTTGTTGCTATGAAGAGTGTTGTGTGTCTTCTAGTTATTAGCATTTATCTTCAATTTCAACAAAGATATATTGACTGAATTACACTTTTGTCATGTCTTACTAGTTGTATTTGGGAAATATATATTTTTTCTTTTTTCTCACAAATAGTTTGTATTTATGTTTTTGATTATTTTGAATTCTTTATATATATGCTACTCATTGGATCTTTTTCTTTGTGTTTGTAGTTATTTAGATGGAGTGCTCATTACAAGGTAGCATGTACCAAAGTGACATATATCCACCCATAAATGTATCCTTTTATGAGTGCATAAATATTTAATATTATGTTGAATAGCTTATTTTAGTTTGACATTTATTCTCATGGTTATTCACATGCATGTCAAATCAAGGGAAAAAGGTAATGGTCAAAATTGCATACATTGTAAATTTCATATTTCTTTTGGAATGATTTTGGCTAAGTTATCCTTTATGCAATGACAAGTTTCTAGGTGTCACCATTTTTGTTAAGTAGGTACATGATGCAGGAGAATCCAGGGGTACCAAGCAATCCTGCACAACTAAAAATATTCTAAATTTGTATGATTGTGTTTTGTTTTGATTTTTGGTTGCAAGCTCAAATTATTTTAAATCTTCAACTCCTGCAGCACAATAAAGTTTGATGTCAAGATTTCAAAAATAAATAAATTAATTGATTTTCTTTTCTAATTCTTTTAAAACATTTGAAAAGTGTTAATTTTTCAAAAATGAAAAACTTCCATATCCAAGCCTGTGAGTGGACATTTATTGTAAAATCATAACTTCATTCAAAAAAATTGAAATTGCATTTTGTTGGAGGATTAGAATGATGAACAATGATGGCATGGAGAGAGTGGGTGTAAGGCGGGAAGATAATTTCTAAATGGACATTGAATGCACATACTAGGAAGAGGCAACCCACATCTAGGAAGGAATAATAAGCAATCTGGATAGAAGAAGATGGCTTGGGGTCGTAACTGTGAGACCCAATCTCAGTAAAACGGCCATAACTTTCTCATACAATAACGAAATTGAGAATTTCAAAATGATCTGGAAAGCTAGGAATGAGGCGCACAAAACTCATAAATGTTTTTAGAAGGTTTAGAAAAATAAGGGAGCAGGGATAGAAAGAATGTGACAGGTTTTAGAAGTTGAGATGAAAAGAAGAAGAGGACAACATGGAGTTCAAGAGAAATGTGCAAAGATTTTGGAGGAAAGGTATGAATATTTTTTGGGGGCAACGAAAGGAAGCTACATGAAGAGACTATTGAGAAAATTTGAATCCTTGATGGATTGAGAAAATTTTGAAATTCTTTCTATGAGAATGAAGGAAGATTTAGTTTTGAATTAATGATTTTTTCTATCTATTGGTCTTCATGATTGTATCAGTTTGTGTATGGAATGATTTTTATTTGTTGCAATAGAGATATATTGCACTGTGTTTTGTGAGCAACAATATTTCCCTATACATTAGTGGTATCAGAGCAGGAGTTCATGAGTGTGCAAGCAAAAGCACCAATGTGAGGCAGTTTGTACCAGGACTTGTGGTGATGTGTGTGTAATTTTTGTGTAGACAAATCATCGAGTGTGAGGTAGTCTATACCTGAGAGGTTAAAGATTGAGGGTGTGTGGCAAGTGTTTGATGAAATGTCAAAGAAGAAAGACAAGTTTGTCATAGTTGTGTATGTAGGTGAACATGAGGGAGAGAATATTGCAAAAATATGCTTTGAGGATAGCATGAAGAAAGATGACAGTATGAAGAAGAGCAGAGAAAATGATTGTTCCAACCCAGTAGAGAAGGATGATTTACTCATTAAGATTGAAAGATAATGGGATCAACTTATTGTAGGGGAAGCAAAAGTTTCAGTAGTGGAGGATACTGAGGTAAAATTTAATTTTGATAAATGTTTTTATGAAGATGAATGTGATTATAATGAAGTTGCGGTAGAAGAGTGTCCTTTGAAGGGCATAGAAGAAAGTGAAGGGGATGATTTATTGATGCAGATGGAAGCAATTGAAAGAAAGGGGAATGGGAAAATTTCAACTAATGCAAAGGTTGCAGCCAAAGATAAAGAGGCAATTTCATATTTTAGTACATGTTTTGATGATATTGAGAATGTAAATAGAGTCAAAGGTTGCAGAAATAAATCCTTTGGAAGTAGATGAGAGTGGTGAATAGACTGAGGTGAAAGTGAATTTTTCTTATGATTATTTGATTGAAAGTATTGAAGATCAAGATTCCTTGATAACAAAGCTTGAAAATTTGTTACAAAATGTGGAGAATGAATCTATGGATTGTGGTACTAACACTGAATTGGGTGTTGAAGATCAAATTACAACAATAATGTCTTACTAAAGGAATAATAGGAGTGGCAAACCACTTTCCAAACCAGGTAAAGGAGGAGGAAAAAGGTAAAATAGAAATAGAGGTAATGAAGTACCTTTGTTCTTTTGAAGGTGGAGGTATATGTTTGATTGTTAATTTTGTTGGAATATATTGGTGGGAGGTCAGATTAAAAGTTTTGAAATACATGGTGGGTAGAGGAGTAAAGATGAAAGGATATAATATTGTAATCTTGCAAAATTTGATGAATAAGAAGATTCAAATAGAAAAAGAAATGAGATGGATCCAGGATAGACACAAAGTCTACAAATGTTTCTGTGTGCAACTTAGAAAATATTTGTTTCTACCATGGGTGTCTGATGCAGGAGCATCCATGGCAATTAGCAATCCTGTGTCGATAAAAAAGATTTAAATTTTGTTGTGCATTTTTGGGTTTTTTAAATAAATTATTTTTTGGCTTGGATTACATGTTGAGGGGTGGAAAATTATTTTTCTTCAAATAATTAAACTTGTCAATTAAATTTCTTTTGCACTTTGACAAGTTGATTAGTGGGGTGTAAAGCAAAAAAAGTAGAATTAAAGCATTTAAATTGCAAAATAAATAAAAACCCACTATGAGCGATTGGAAATGGGATAAGGGAGTTTCAAAAACATTAAATGTTGATCCCTAAAAATTAGGGAGTGGAAAATGGATGCTCAAGACTTGCCTTGGATTTTTTCTTTTTCAAGAGATAAATTAGGAAGAAAAAAATCTGCAACATCCTATCTTTGACAAGGCTGCTAGAAATGAGTTTTAAATGATTTTTAATTAATTTTTGAAGGTTTTCATGTGCAGCAATAGCATGGGTCGTGCCATATTGGAGAGGCCCAAACAAAGAATGAAAAATTAATTTCATGGCAGGGTGTGAGAAGAATCTAGAAACCACTTTCATGGAAGAATTGTTGAAGAAGAATTTGGAAGGCAATTTTTGAGAGACAAGTTAGAGGAAAAAAATATTTCCTTGACATGTTTTTGCAGGTTTGAAGAGGTATTTGCATCAACAAATGGATTGGAGAATCCATGGTTTATTGCAACAGAGATTTCCATTGAAGGTTGCAAATTGTTGGAGCAAAATCTTGTAAAAGAAGATTGATTGAAGGAGTTATTTGTGTATTTGTTTTGATTAAGGGGGAAAAACAAGTTTTGAATGGACCTGAAACCATTAACAATAGGTTTTGAATAGGGGACCCAAAACCCGCACAAAAAGAACAAGCTGCTAAAGAATGAAACAAAGCCAACCAGTAGCTAACCAGAAGCAGATTACAAAATATAAGCTTTAAATCTCAAATTTGCACCAATAAAGGTTAAAAAATGAACCTTAAGCCCAAAAAAATAAGAAACAAGGGATATAAACCCAAGAATAACCTGAATTGGCTAGGCAACCATCAGCCTGAAACAACCAAACTACAACACAACGCTTAACAACATCAACCATCAGCGAACAACCAGAGACAACCAAGTAACCAGCCTAAACTAGCCAGACAATAGAAAAATACTTGTCAACACCATCCAACAAAACTAACCACTCCACCTCAATAGGAGAGTTAGGAATCTAAGAAAAACACTGAAGGGTCTTCACAAGTACACAACACCAGTCCACCCATAGCACCAACCCAACCTCCACCTCAATAAGAAGGGGCTCCCCTCTATAAGAGAGGATGAGAAGAGACCTAAAACCATAGAAAAAAGAGCTTCTGACATGATCCACAACACACCTCTCCACCTCAATAGAAGAGGGCTCCACCTCCAAAGGAATAGTCTCCACCTCAAAAGAAGACCATAGTTGAAAAAATGAAGGGAAGCAGCTTCACCCATAGCAAGGAACACCAAAACATCCTTTGGCAAGTAAGTAAATTGGAGCAAAGAAGAAGAAATAGAACCTTCCTCAGACATCAACACACCCTCAACCTTAAAATTGAACTTGAAGAACTAAACAAGGGAGAGCAAAGCATTCAGCGAAACCAACAGGCGGATGTCCAAATAAAAAACCCCACACCAAGAGAAACACTCCCCACCGAGAGTAGAAAGAAAAATAACACTGCAATGTAACAAGAGCCAAAGAGTAGTAGACTCCCTGCCCAAACAAGTAACCAGAACCAACAAAGAGATAACGAGCCTCGAAAGAGGGGAAAGGAAAATAAACCCTCCAAATAGAGGGAGAAGAGAGCCAGCAAGACAATGTAAACCAACCTCCAACCCTACTTGTCAGTCAGGGTTTGAAACATGCCAAAAGAAATCCACAACCAACTCCACCAAAGGAAAACCAACCACTGAAACACCAAGCAACAAAAACACCCAAACAGAGGCAAAAAAACCCCAAAAAAGCCAGAGATAGCCCTAAAAGGCAGTTGAGAGAGAAAGAGGAGAGGAGGCACAACAATGAAAAACCACTTCCAACCCAACATGCCAGTTAAGGTTTGAGATAAGGCCACAAATCTCCTCCAACAACCCCACAACAAGAACTCCAAGCACGACAACTAGCACCAGTACCAAAGGAGAGATAGAGGGACCCAAAAGAAGGAGGACAAGGTGAGGAAAACCACCAAGTAGAGAATGCAGAAAGTCGGCAAGACAATAAAAAACAACCTTCAACCCTATATGCCAATCAGGGTCTGAAACAAGCCATAAACTTTCCACAAAACACTCCACCTGAGGCAAACCAACAACCTCATTCCCACACAATGAAAGCCCCAACCCAAAGGAAGAAAAGCCCCCAAAAGGCTAAAGGGAACTAGGAAAACCTACAAACTAAGAATGAGGAGAGAAGGGACAACAATAAAGCACCACTTCCAAACCTACATGCTAGTCAGGGTCTGATAATAGGCCACCAAACTCCTCAGAAAAACCATCTGCAAGAACCCTAGGTACCAACCCCAACACCACACACTGAAACACAAACAACCACTCCCAAAGGAACAACCCCCATCTAGCAAAGAAGAGCAACAGGGGAGGCCACAAGCAGAACCAGTAATGAGCACAAGAGAGAAAGGGCCCACAGAAAATGAAGCGCCCCCAGCCGCAGCACAGAGCAATGCCAACACTGGAGAACCAGTCGCACCAACCGAGCCAAATGAGGCCATCATCAACTTCAGCCGGGTTGTAACCACCACTATTGTCTCCTTCAACTTCCTTAACCTGACCATCAGGAAAATGAACCAGAGAAGGAGAGGGATCATTCCGCAACACCTTAGAGCCTGGGAAACTGACAACCACCGCTGCATAAAATTCCTCAGTCATTCCCAAGACACAAAGCCAGAGGTCCGAAAAGGAAAGAGGGATCCTTAACGGACCACCAAGGCCATCTGCTTCACCATCATCTTCAGATTCAACTTCATCACCATTGGAGGATTTGAAAATGGTGTTCCTACCCAATCCGCTCCACCCAATGCGCTCCATTCCTATGTGTTGTTATTTTCTACCTCTGATTAGTTTTATATCAGATTTGTAGTGAAATTAATCAGCCCATATGGCTACAAATGAATGTGTTTTCAATTGTTCTTAATTGTTGCTTTGTTATTGTAACAATTCAAGAGATGTTGAATGAGGAGTATGAAACATTTCCAACATATTTGATTTAATTTCTAGCATTTCTTTTGTTGCATGTATGAGTTTTAAGAGTTGTGTTTCAAGTTGGATTTTCTCCTTTCATTAGTACATAGCTTGATCCATACATGTTTCTATCTACACTCATTCCTAGGATTTGGTTCATATCTTCAAATTCATCCTTGCCCCACCCATGATTAAATCTATAGTTGAAAAAATATCCTTAGTTAGATGCACAAATACAAAAATGATAGAATATATTTTAAATTTAAATTCAAATTATAAGACCATATGTTTTCCCTTCATTTAATTGTTATGTGCTAACTTGAAAAACATCACATTTTACTTGCACACACCAAGAAACATTAAAAGAATTATCTAGTGATACAAGTATTGCATCAACATTCCAAGACATTCTAGGGTTTCGAGTCCCTTCAAAACTTATTTTTCAAATATAATTAAAACAATCTAGGACATTACTAAATTACTGTTATGCTTAATCATGTAAGTTTTTGATTTGACATCTTTATGGGGGTTTGACATAAGAAAAATATTATCCCTATCACTTATAAATTCTAACCACACAACTATGCTTTTATCAACTATACTTTTATGCATATCAAAAAGATCAACACATGCATCTATAATCCTTTAAAAAAACATGATCTATCCAAAATCTTCCTATATAAATTTTCTTTCAAAAACAATTGATTATATTTTATAAATCTAAATATGAATTATTATTATTTTGTTTTTTTCACAATTTAATAGATCCAATATCCAAAAACTTACTTTATAAGTCTCTCTTAAATAAACTTATGTCAAAAACAAGAATTTCAAATCTCCAATAATCAACTCCAAATTTCAAATAGCATGACTTTCCACTACTAAATCTAATTTGTCTTATAGCCAAATCCCATAAATTAATGATTTTCACAATTTAAATAGCCTAGAGAGGAAAAGCTTAAGATGCCTTTTCTTTCTTTTCATGAAGGTAAAAAAGAAATAAATAGAATCAAAAGATTGTGAAAAAGACACAAAGATTGTTTCTTTCAATTAGATCATCCCCGTGTAACTACACATATTTTATGCGAATTTTATGCCTTTCTTTTGGGCGTTGAAAATAGATTATTTGGTCCATGTACTTTATAGAACAAAGGTTGATATAGCTTCGCATTACCATCAATGTATAAAATTATTGCTTTCATATAATGTGCTTGCTCCTTAGTCGGCATAAATGTTTTTTTTCTTTTAATTTTACTTACTTAAAATTTGAGAAAGAGACCATTTTGTACCATCAATGAAGATTATGGTTTAAATTGAATTGCATTTTATCATAAAAAAATGGTTTATTTGGTCTCGTTAATCTTTTTCAAATAACAGTTATATGAATGGCATTATCATTTGATGTAAAATTTGGATGTACAAATCAAGATTCAATTGATTAATGTATAAATGTTATTGTTAATACAATTGATTAATCTATGAATATCATTATTTTGATGTACAAATTGCATGACAAGTGATAAATTCAATTGATTTAATGTTTTATTAATATTAAAATTGATTATACTTTGTCATTAACTTTAAGTTTTAAAGTTTTTTTTTGTTTCGTAATAGGTGAATTTTATAATGATGCGAGAATTTGGCCTAGTCGGCAGGTGAGATCACAGAAGAGGGATCTCATCCCCCATTGAATCAACATTACAAATGATTTATTTGCCCATAAACAAAGTAAAATTTTAAATAATAAATGATTTTTTTTTGTATTTTAAGTTTAGTAGAGTTTTTTAGTATTTTTATTGATATTAAAAAGTTAAATCATAGTATTTAATATTTTATTTAAATGTAATTTTTAATTTTGTAGTTGTTTATTATTGATCAAATGTATTTAAATAATTTATAAAATGGTCATTAAAATGATTATAATTAATATTTAATATTTTTTTAATATTCATTTAAGAGGATACACCATCAATTAAATATAATTTCTGATTTTTCTGTTATTAATTATTCATAATTTTATAATCAATTATAAAATTTGATTCAAAAAAACAATAAAATTTAGAAATATTATTTTCTTTTGCATCTTTTAAGTGTGTTTTAAGTGTGTGCATTGTTAAAATAAAATAAAAAGATATATAAAGAAAGTTTTATTAGGAGGTTTACAAAAACAACACAAATTATTTCATTACTCTTAATAAAAATATGAATGCAATGGAAAAATGATTTAAAAAATATTATAAATATGAATGAAATGGAAAAAATGAATAAAATAATATAATATTTATATTAATTTAATTTTTCATTTCTTTCTATGTAATTTTTTTTTATCTTTAAAAAATGTGATGTTTTCTTATAGTAAGCTTCTATTTATTTATAAATAGAATATAATTACGTAAAAAAAATATTAATTCTTTATCTTTGTATATATAGAAATTTTATTATAACATAATCAAAACTTAAATTTGATGATTTCGACATTTTCATTAAAATTACAATTCAAATTTTTAATTCACACCTCATCAAAATTTACATAAAATTATTCTGATATACATTTGATATAACTTAAAAAAATTAAAATAAAATATCTCTTCGTATTAAAAGGACAACTTTACTATCCCAAAAAAATAAATTGACTAGCATAATCAACCGTCAAATAGGCCCCAACCTTTATTCCTATTATGAAAATATGGTGATGTTATAGGGGAGCATCTAAAATCCAATTTATGTACTAGGTACCACTCCAAGTGCTTCCACGATCTCTTGTGTTGGCCATGTGTAAAGAAGAAAACAAAATTCATGACAATGACAAGTCACTCCAAAACCAATGAATTTGACATGACATAAAAGTCCTAACTTGCAACACCATTAACCTCCAAGATTTGATACATGTACTTCTCCCATCTATTCAAACCAACTTAATATCCCTCTTTAAGTACGGAGAATAGGATTATTTTACTTACTTTAAAGTGGGTAAATGACACCTAAGCCCTTCATCCAATTACATTCAGATTTACAAAAGTACAAGGACCTTAATTACCTAGCAAGGAAGGCATTACCCACCTCCTTTTGTCCCCCAAAATTCCATAATTTCAACTATGTAGATATTTGGGACACAAGTCCAAATGTATAGAAATTAAAGCCGAGACAAGGTATTACCTTCACCAAATATTTGCAGCCTCCTTGTGAAGGGTAACCAATGAGAGAGAACAAAAATGTGTTCGGATTTTTGTGTGATTGTGACCTAACCTTGTATTCACAATTCACATCATTTGCAGAGATTCTTGGCATGTGGTGCTCACATAGATTATTGCTTGGTAAGCTTAATCAAAACTGAGCACCAATCACATTAAAATAGATAATCGAGTCACTAATTTTTTTAAAAGGGTATTATGAATATATGTTACATATTCACCCTCACAAAATAAGTCAAACGAATACTATTTATATAGACCAATAGAAAGAAATAACTATTTAAGGTGGCAATAATAAGACTAGTAGTTTATAAAGAAGATAACATCCAATTATAGTTTATAAGACTATAGAGATGGCTCATAATAGCTATTTGCATAAAATTAAATTTTAAAATAAAAAGGTTTATAAATAGAACAATATAAACAATGCATTTCAAATTATAGTAAATATCATATTTTAGAAGTCTTTATTAGTAAGGTAGTTATAGAGTTCAAAAAAAAATGTTTCTTTTTCAATTCTTACAATCAAGATTTTAAATTGTTGACTTGTCTTGAGAAATCCATTGACAAGAAATTGTGGATTTGAGATTTATGATGTTTCTATGTTATGTTATAGTTTAGCATAGTGTGATGGATAAGAAAGAGAATCAGAACATGTGTGGTGGATTATAGATTAATATGGTAGATTGCAATATACAAAAAGTAAAATAAGCATTCAATCATACATCATCTGTACATATATTAAATCCCAACAACCTTCATATATTCATTATATGATAATGGGTAAGCACACAAAGATGCGGGGCCAAAAGGGGTCTTAAGTGGCCACTTTTTTTCTAAAATCAACAAATACTGACCTTGGATGAGAAATTGAGAATAGTTACACTCAAAATTTTAAGATGCAACAAAAGCAAGAGTCATATTGCTTTGAGTCTACTTTGTAAACTACTAATTTTTTTTTTTTAAATGGTAGAGATTAAGGGGTTCAAAAAAGGAAGCCACAAAAATTGGTGTTGTTTTAGTGAAAAAAATAACATAGTGTTTGTTGTGGCTCCCTCAAAAGGTTAACTTTTTTTTGGTATTTTAAAAACCGCTTCAGTGAGAAATTAGCTAAAACATCATGTAGTTTACTCCCAATTTTTCTAGTAATTTTTTACTAATTTTCAAAGTGGACACATCCGGGAAAATAGAATTTTGGTCATGTTACCCTTATAATATTTTAAAATTAATTGAAAATCATTTTTTTTAATGTGTAGAATAGAGCCTAGTTTATAAAAATGTAATTTATTTGAAATTTCAACGAATGGTTAAAAAATAAAGTAAAAAATACCAACCATTGGTTTTTGACAAAAAACAAACACACAATCAAAATAAATTATAGATGAAAGTCTCAACATTGTCAAAATGTGAAAAAACAAAAAATGTTAAATAGCTAAGAGAGAGCCTAACATTACCCAAGTGTTCGATTTACTCGACCTTGAAACACATGCAAACCTGGCGGTTAGCACAAACGAGATTATGTGAAATCCTATAGAATATGCAAAACCACATCTTTAAACATTGGAAAGGCACTCCAAGCCTTTGGGTTGGAAATCCAAAACAAATCCAAGCTTAAGGCTTGGGGATTCCCAAAGCAAGACATAACACACTCACATTATGTCATAGTTTTGACATAACATAAGCGTGTTATAACATGCGCGTGTTATGTCTTGCCTTACATTTTGCTTCATTTTGCTTGGTTTTGCTTTATAATTCCCAAAGCATGACATAACGCGAGTGAGTTATAACACACTCACGTTATGTCTCACTTGATGTGTGCAAGTTTGTCAAATGTATGTTTGATGTATGTATGTTTGTATATATATTTGTATGTATGTATGTATGCCTATATGTACGTATGTATATGCATATATGCATGCATGTATGTATGTATGTATTTATGTTTGCATGTATGTATGTATGCTTGTATCTATGAATGCATGCTTGTATGTATGTATGTATGTATGTATGTATGTATGTATGTATGTATGTATGTATGTATGCATGTATGTATGCCTGCATGTATGTATGTATGCATGCATGCATGCATGTATGTATGAATGTATGTATGTATGTATGTATGTGTGTGTGTGTGTATGTATGTATGTATGCTTGTATGTAATGCAAGGTACTCCCATGACAGACCCAAACTCACAATAATAATAGAAAATAACACAACCAATATGTAGAAGAAACAAAGACATTCCATATTAACTTCATTACATGGGCCTTCTAATTACATCATTTGCATAGCCATCACATGGGCTTTGGTTAAAATCATCTACAAGTCTACATATCTGAAACAGATTCACTCTAAGCTTCCTTGCCTTACAATAATCCTCTACAGTCTTCCTATTGTCGACATTCTTTTCACCCACCTGCCCTGGTTTGATGTATTCTTCTCCAGAATATTCTCCAAGTTCCCTGTAATTTTCCTTCTTGAACCTCCATGACCTAGGGTTCCCCTTCATTCCATGCATTTTCTCCCTTTTCTTCATGTCTACAGTTCTATTCGCATTAAATTTTGGCATTCATGCTTGCCTTAGCGCCATTGTCCACTTCCCTACAACATTAGTGTCACTAAGATGGCTACACCATTTCTGCACCATCATTCATGTAACTATCGACTCAGGAAATTCACACCTAATTGGCATTAAAAATTCATCGTCACACTTTGCTATGTCTTCATTGTGTTGAGGGGACACCAAAGTAACTCTCCCCAAAATTTGAGAGTTCCACTGATCAAGTCCCCACTAGGTCATCGAAGAGACTCAAGCATAGCTCGCTTTGATACAAGAAGGTCTCCTCGATGAAGAGTCTCCACATCATCCCTACTCAATCATTTGTTGCCACCTTTCATCACTATTCTCTTTCACTGTGATACCGTAGGATACCGCTCCACTGTGGACCATCCAAATGACCATCACGGTTTCTACGGGTTACCTCCATACCGTGAGCCCTCTTCAAGGACTATCACAGGATTGTGGGGTCTGCACCGCCATACTGCAAACTCCTACACCGAGCTATCGTGGGGTTGTGATGAAGAAGACTTTGACTGATACTGACTATTGTTTCCTCCTGTCGTTTATTGCCATTTCTATGTCAAAGGGACATGTAACAAGGTCCCTCTAAAATTGCCATGTCACACTGATGAAAATTGTTGAATGAACATCCAATGATGAAGTTTGTTCCACCTAAACCCAAACTCCTGCAAATCCCAAGGTGATCCCACAATACTGGTTTACAATTCCAGTGAAGAAGGAAAATTACAAAAATGCTCCTATGAAAAAAAATTTCTTTTTAGGGGTTTGCACGAACTAGGGTGTTTGAATGGACCCTAGTTCGAGCGAACCTTATTAAATCATGGGACTCACTTTTTTTGCATTTTTTATAACGAAAATAATGGAAAAGTGAATATAAGGGGGGTTCACTCGAACCAGGGTTCATTCAAACCTTGGTTCTAGTGAACCTCCAAGGGGGGTTCGCTCGAACCTAGGTTCATTTGAACCCCCCTTCTCCCCCTCTTGCACCAAATTCTACAAAATGTTTCCCTTCGAAGCTCGGGTTGAGGATGAAAATGGAGGAGACTTCACAGACCCAATTGGATGATGGTAGTCCTCAGAACGAGCTATCCATCAAATATAATTTTAATATTTTTGGTTTGATTATGTATTTTATTTTTTAGTTTGATTAAACATAGGATTTTCACTAAAAATCAATCTCTTTGTTCTGCACATGTGGAAAAATAGCAGATTATCAAAAAAATATTAAAAAAATCAGTGCACTAGATATTAATGTCCTTGATCCAAAAATAATAATTGAATTTCGATACATACAACAAAATTTATGTTTTAACCAGTGAATCATGTCTAAATTGTGAAAGGTTCGACTTTGAAACTTAATTAAGAAAAAAATATTCAACAAAATGCTACAAAACCAATTAAATGCACTAGATATCGTAGCTACGAATCCAAATTCAAAAAAAAAAGAATTTTATCCTTCATAGAAAAAAATTGTGTTAGCTAGTGACATCGCTCTTTAAAAATGGTGTTTATTGTTAAAAACTAGTTTTCGAAGGAGATGGAAAAAGAAGTGCAATTTGATTCAAAAAAAATTGAAAAAAACATATTTAGAATCTATAGACAGAGTGTCACAAATCACTAGTTTGCATCATCTTCAATTTCCTCATGGTTTAGCCGCTATAGGTGAAAATTTAGTTTAAAAAAATTAGTTCAGTGTCTACTTTGGCCAAAAATCGTAAACCAGTATTGTGGGATCACCTCCCAGTCTCAGCTAACTAAATCTGATTCAACCTTTATTCGAAAAGAAAATAACACAAATTGATGCAAGATTTCTCATACACCCTGGATGCTCCTACATCAGACACCCAGGGTAGAAGAAAAGTGATCTCATCACTTTCCAAGAGGATATCCAAGATGAGTAATCTCGGTCCCAGATAACCATGAAGAATTTTCCATAGGTCTCCCATACTATTTCACCAAATACTCCATGTATTGCTTCCTCCTTGTGCTCCTTTTCACCCAACTATCAAGAATTGTCTCAATCTTTTCATTCCTTAAAGTGGGTGTGAGTGCTTTAGGTTGCTTAATTGTTGTAACTCCATAAACCTTTAATAAATATGGTTAGATCTGAGATATTAAAAATTGGATAAATATTAAGCTCATTGGGTAATTCTACCTCATATGCATTACCAGAGTCATGCCTTTTTACAATCTTGCACAAGCCAATCCACTTCATCTTGAGCTTGTTATATGTACCCACTGGAAATATTTCCTTCCTTAGATGCACCATCACTTCATCTCCAACCTGAAATTCCTTGTGTCTCCTCTTCAAATCAGCATTATTTTTATAAGAAGAATGCATTTTGTTGATATGTTTTCTCACCTCATCATGTAGTCTTTGCATATGCTTTGCAAAATCCTCTGCATCTACACTCTTTTTCACATCTTTATCAATCTTATTCAGGTCTAATACAACTCTTGGGTTGTTGCCATAAATAATTTGAAATGGTGACTTACTTATGCTTCTATTGACTGAGTTGTTGTAGGCGAACTCAATTTATGGCAGGATCAAGTCCCATCCTTTTGGTTTGTCTCCAACCAAGCATCTCAGTAAATTTCCCAAACTCCTATTCACCACCTCTATTTGACCATCAATTTGAGGATGGTATGCTAAGAAAAAAATTAATTTAGTGTTTATCTTCGTCCACAAAGTCCTCCAAAAGTAGCCAACAAACTTGGTATCCCAATCAAAAACAATTCTCTTTGGAATTCCATGAAGCTTCACAACTTCCTTGAAAAATAAATATGCAAATTTTACTGCATCATCAGTCTTATGAAAAGGAATAAAATGTGTCATTTTAAAGAATCTATCTACCACAACAAAGATGGAATCATGTCCTCTTTGTGTCCTTGGAAAACCAATAACAAAATCCATACTTATGTCCTCCCATGGCCTCTCAGGTATAGGTAGTGGCTGATATAAATTGATGTTCTGACTAACCCCCTTTTCCACTTGACACGCCCTACAACCTTGCACATACTTCCTTACATATTTCTGCAATTGAGGCCAATAATACTTCTCTCCATCCAATGCTATAGTCTTATCAAAACCAAAGTGACCTACAAGTCTACCACTTTGTTTCTCCTTAATTAAATTCAATCTCATGGAACTTTTAGGAATGCACAATTGATTACCTTTGAACAACATGCCATCTTGGATTAAATAATCCAACCACTTGGTTCTATCCGCAACAATAGGCTCCTTATAAGTCTTCCATGCTTCTCCAAAATCCAAATCTCCTTCATACATTTCCTTGAGCTCATCAAAACCCACAACTTCAACCTGTAGTTCAATCAATAAACCTTGCCTTCTACTCAAAGCATCAACAACTCTGTTAGACTTCCCACTCCTATGTTTCAAAAAAAATGTATAAATTTGAAAAATTCAACCCATTTCATGTGTCTTTGACTCAACTTCCCTTGGCTACTCAAGTTTGGAGTGGTTGATAATAGATAAACAAAACAAATTCTTTTGGAAAAAGATAATGTCTCCATTTCTTAAGTGCTTGAATGATTGCATAAAATTCTTGATCATAAACTAAATACTTTTTCTTAGCATCATTTAAATTCTCACTGAAATATGCAATAGGCTTACCTTCTTGGCTCAAAACAACTCCAATAGCATTTCCACTTGAATCACAATCCACTTGGAACACCTTGCTAAAATATGGAAGTGCTAAAATAGGTTGCATTGTCACTTTACTCTTCAACAAATCAAAACTCTTCACTACCCCTATAGTCCACTTGAACTGTTTCTTATCACCCCTCATAGTTTTAGTTAGTGGTGCACATATGCTACTAAAACCTTTTATGAACTTTCTACAAGAACTTGCTAAACCATGAAATGATCTCACCTCTGTTACACTCCTTGGTGTTGGATATTCTAGAATAGCTCTCACCTTTTCCAGGTCCATCTCAATTCCTTCACTTGACACCACAAAACCCAAATACACCAATTACTTCTTCACAAAGTTGCATTTCTTAAGATTAATCAGTAATTTCTCTTCTTTAAGCCTCTCAAACACACACCTAATATGCATCAAATTCTCCTCTCTAGTGTTTTGCTGAAAATAAGAATATCATCTAAATAAACTATCAAAAACTTTCCAAGAAACTCTTTCAAAACTTCATTCACGAGTCTCATAAAAGTATTGGGTGTGTTGGTTAGCCCAAATGGCATGACTAACCACTCATAAAAACCTTCCTTTGTCTTGAATTTCGTCTTCCACTCATATCCTTCATGTATCCTTATCTGGTGATACCCACTCTTCAAATCAATCTTGCTGAAATATGTTGTTCCACTCAAGCAATCCATGATATCATCCATTCTAGGTAATGGAAATATGTACTTTATTGTGATCTTGTTTATAGCCCTGAAATCCATGCACATTCTCCACTCTCCTCCTTTCTTTGGTGACAAAATAGTAGGCACTCCACATAGGCTTAAACTCTCTTATCAAACCCTTCTTCAATAAATCAACAACTTGTCTATTTACCTCTTCATTCTCCATAGGTGACATTTGGTAGGCTTCCCTGTTGGATAAACTCGCCCTTGGTATCAAATCAATTTGATGACTAATTTTTCTCACTGGTGGGAGTCTTCAAGCACATTATCTGAAACAATCATCTTGAACTCTTGCAGAAAACCAATAACTTCTACAGGAATTTCATCAACAACTTCACTGCTAGCTTTAGGAATAATAGCAAAAAAATCCTTCTCATGCTTCATGCCACCAAGAAATATCCTTGCATCAACTAAGAAAACTCTAGCATTACCACAAACCTAAAAAATTTCCTCCTTCAAATGCTTCAACTTATCCTTCACTTTGTATTTTACAATTGTGTAGGTATTAGCACACCCATCATGTATGGATTTTTGGTCATATTACCATGGTCTTCCAAGCAAAATGTGACAAGCATCCATAGGGATGATATCACATAGAATCTCATCATGATAATTCCCAACTTTAAAATTCACATTCCACTATTCATTTACTAGCAACTTCTGGTTGTCTTGCACCCAAGAAATCCGATAAGGTTTTGGGTATTTTATCCTCTCAAGCTTCAACATTCTCACCATCTCATCAGACACAAGATTTTTGTGCTTCCACTATCTACTATGATGCTACACACTTTCCCTTCACACTTGCACCTTGTTTTGAATAACTTCTTCCTTTGCACAGGATTGTTGTCTTCATTCATGAGTCCTCTCCTTGTCATTGAGACCTCTCCATTTCTACATCTTTTGATTGTGAGGAAGGTGCCTCCTCCTCATTGACATTTTTTTCCCTTCTTTTATATTATTGTCTCCTTGGTTTCTCTTCTATTTGTGGGAAATCATAGGATTGGTGTCATTCTTCTCCACATTTGAAATAAATGCCCTTGAATAAGCCTCCACCATAACCACGACCTCTACCTCTACCTCTGAAGTTTTGGTCTCTCAATATTTTCCCTTCTTCATATTTTGCTGCTCTATTGTTTCCCTCTTCATTCTTGGATCTCTTTATTTGATTTTCTTCTTTCTTGTAAGTTCTTCATCCTACCTTGCCTCCACGCCCACTTCCTTTATGCTTTCTTTCAAACCTCTTGTTCAACCTTTCCTCTATCTTCAATGGTATTTGATAAGCATCTTCCATCATCACAACTCTAACAAGTGTCATCTCTTCTTGAATACTTGATCTTAATCCATTTATGTATCTTGCAACCTTTTCCTTGGTCACCTCTGAATTTCCAATCCTTATAAGAATTCTATGAAATTCTTCAGTATATTCTAATAGTTTTGCTTCCTTGTTTCAGATCTTGCATCCTCTTGAGAAAATCCAACTCATAATCTACAAGAATAAATTATCTTTTTAATTTTTCCACCATTGTATTGTTGGAAATATGTGTCTCAATCCCACAGGCTGAAACCTCTAAAAGGGCCAAGTCGGTGTGACATCCTTTGGGTCTGGCCGACTAGCAGCTTTGGATCTTGTGGTTTGTACAGGTCGTCGTGACAATGTTTAAGTCATGCCAAAGGAGCATATCGCTGTGACTTGTGACAGTCGTTGTAATCTCCTACTGAGTGGAGATCTCTGGCCGACAGGCCATTCATATCGTATATCGAGGAGACCCTTGGCCGAAAGGCTTACTTCAAGGTGAAGTCCCAGCAACAAACTAAGTCTCACCGACAACATTTTCTATTGAAGCTTTCGGGGAGAGTCTTGGGTGTTCGGTAAGAAGTCTTACCGATAGGAATGTCTCACCGACCGTATTCACTCGGGGTAACTCAAAGGTCTCGAGGAGAACTCTCAGCGACTAAGTGAAGTCTCACCGAAGGTGGAGGTTTCAATATGAAGTCCCAGCGACTAGTGAAGGTCTTACCGACGGGGATACACTTGGAGTCTTTGCGGTGACACAAAGAATTTGGTATGAAGTCTTAGCGAAAGATGATTGTCTTGCCGATGTGAACACTCATGTCTATGTGACTTATGGAGCTTCGGTATGACGTCTCACTGATAGCGATGAGTCTTGGCAATAGCGATACATGTGAAGAACTACAGTATGAGGTCTTGGAAACACGAGGAAGTCTTAGCAATAGTCTTCTAGACTCGGTATGACATCTTTCCGATAGGTGAACTCTTGGCAATATCAAATGTTAAGCTCTGTGGCAACGAGGAGACATGGTTAGTGTCTCACCGACATGCCAACATAGATTGAAGCCTTTTGACCGAGTGAAGACTATCCTATATGGCTTGTAGTCAACCAATCAGAGAAGCTTGAATGGGAACTGTTGGAAGACAGTTCATTGTGGCCATTACTGAGAGAAAGCTCGACAGACAGGGGCAACATGGTTATAGTCTGGAATAGTAGATGATGTCTAGTTTGATGGTTTGACGGATTGCTGTGTGATTATATGATCAGTGGATGAATTCTATTCTATGAAGACTGTAATGTGAATGTTATGTAACAAGGTTGTTCATGGTGAATGCTAATGTAAACTGACATCAGAAAGATAAGTCAGATCTCTGTATGTAATCTTTATTACTGTAATACAAAGTGACTTCTCTTGGTGTGGTGGGTTTTTCTCCCGTAAGGGTTTTCCCACATATATCTGGGGTTCATATGTGTTTTTCTATTTCTCTGTTTCAGTAATCTCTTTCATGTGCATCTTAATTGGATTGTAATTTGTAAAATTTAAAAGGTATCTCTACATTCTTCCCTGAGTTTTTGACGTTAGGAGAGTTGCTTCCGCATCTAGCTTTCCTTACAAGTGGTATCAGAGCCTGGCCAATTGTGTTATCCTTGTGGGTACGTTGGGTTTTTTGTGTCAATTTCTATTCAGTGGGAGTCTTGTAGAAGTTTTTCAAGTTCTAATTACAGATTGAGATGGCTAGCACGTCAGGAAAGATTGAAATAGGGAAGTTCAATGGCAACAATTTTGAGTTGTGGAAACGTAAGATGGAGGATCTCTTAGTGGATCATGATCTTTGGATTGTTGTGTCTGGAGTGAAACCTATAGGCATGAAGCAAGAAGATTGGGACCTTGCAGATAGAAAGTCTAAGGGGCTAATAAGGCTCTGTTTGGCAGACTCCATTCTTCTCAATGTGCATGAAGAGAAGACTGCATCTTCCTTGTGGAAGAGACTAGCATCTATTTATCAAGGGAAGTCTTTGGTGAATAAACTCTTCCTGAGGAAGAAGTTGTATACTTTGAGAATGTAGGAAGAAGGTTTTGTAGCAGATCATTTGAACGCATTCAATATGTTGCTTGCAGAATTAACATTTGTTGGTGTGAAGATTGATGAAGAGGATCGTTGTATGTTGATATTGTGTTCTTTGCCAGATTCATGGGATCACCTTGTGATGGCTATTGGGAGTACAACATCTAGTTTCAAGATGGAAGATGTTGTTGCTTCTTTGTTATCAAAAGACATGAGAAGGAAATCTTCTGAGATGGTGAAGGAGGGCCTTGCTGTTAGAGGAAGGTCGAAAGAGAAAGGCAAGAAGAAGGACAAGAAATCTAAATCAAAATCAGAGGGGAGATCAATGTCTCCTGGCAAGAAGTCCAAGGTGAAGTGTTGGAACTGTGGGCAACCTGGTCATGTCCAAAAGGATTGTAAAGAGGAGAAGAAGAAAAAGAACAAGTATTCTTCCAATAATGATTCTTCTCATAGTGATGTAGACGCCTTCATTGCAGCCTTGGCTACGCAGGCATCAGATGATGTCTGGCTGATTGATTCTGGAGCATCTTTCCACATGACATCTCATAGAGATTGGTTCATGAAGTATGAAGAATACGATGGTGGAAAGGTGTACTTGGAAAGTGATTCAACTTTGGAAATTGTTGGTCGTGGAAGAGTCAGAATCCAATTCCCTGATGGCAGAGTGAAGGGAATCAATAATGTAATGCATATACCAGGTCTGGCTTGAAACTTACTTTTTGTAAGTATGCTAAATGATATTGGAGTGCAAGTCACATTCTTTGGAAATGGCTGCAAGATGACTAGAGGCTCAATGGTGCTAGCAAGGGGTGCTCATATTGGTCCCTTGTACAAGCTGGATGCACATGTTGTTCAATGTAGCAATGTCTTTGTAAAGTCACAGAAAGCTACTCATGGAGGAAAAGAGGGAAATGTTCCTAATTGTGTAAACTCTATGGAAGTTAAACTTCCAGCAGAAAAGACTATGCTCTGGCATCATAGGCTAGGCCACATTGGAGAGAAAGGTTTAAAAACCTTGAAGAACAAAAACTTGGTTGAGGGGCTTGAAGATTGTAACCTTGAATTTGAATTATGTGAACATTGTATATATGGAAAACAACACCGTGTTTCATTTTATTCCAATCCTCATAAATCTTTTGGTTTGCTAGATTATATTCATTATGATGTATTTGGTCCAGTGAATGTTCCTTCTTTGTCTAAGTCAAGGTACTATGTATTGTTCATTGATGATTATTCGAGAAGAACATTTGTTTATTTTTTGAAAAGTAAATCAAAAGTGTTCAGTCGGTTTAAGGAATTTAAGAACCTTGTAGAAAATCAGATTAGAAGAAAAATTAAATGCTTAAGGACTGATAATGGCGGTGAATTTTTTTTTTATGATTTCTAGAGGTATTGTAAAGACTATGGGATTAAAAGACATAAGACTACACCTTATACTCTACAACAAAATGGAGTTCCAGAAAGGTTCAATAGGACAGTGATGGAGAGAGCATGAAGTATGCTGAGTAGTGCTAGCTTGGAGGAGAAGTTCTGGGCTGAGGCTATTGCTATTGCATGTTACTTGATTAATCGTTCTCCAAATTCTACTCTTGTTGAGAAAACACCTTTGGAAGTGTGGTCTGGTAAGAAGCCCTCTTTAAGACATATTCATTTTTTTGGTTGTGAGGCATATGCTCATGTGTCGTATGACAAAAGATCTAAGTTGGAGAACAAGGTTGTCAAATGTATTTTTATTGGCTATAGTGCTAGAATAAAAGGATACAAGCTTTGGAATCCTGTACAGAGAAGGTTGTATATAGTAGAAGTGTAATCTTTCATGAGCTAAGCCTTCTACCTTGGATCTGCAGTCAGAGACAAAGTCAGAAAACAATAAGGATGTAGTTGGAATTCCTCCTACACCAGATAAAGAGGAATTGAAAATTCAAAATGTACCTGAAATTGAGGAGAGCTCAAGTAGTTCTGAAAGTTCAAGAAGAAGAACCTCAGCCTCAGCAAGTGAGGGAGGTCAACCAATGAAAAAAACAACCTAATAAGTGTGGGTTCTCTTTGATAGATTCTACTTGTGCCTATGCTTTAATTTCTAGCACTGATGAGCCTAGGACTGTGAAAGAGGCATTTAGAATGTCTGACTCAGACTCTTGGTTGGAAGCCATGAATGAAGAAATGACATCATTAGAAAAGAATGACACTTGGAGTTTGGTGCCCTTGCCTAAAGGAGAAAAGTTGTGGGCTGCAAATGGGTATTTAAAAAGAAGATTGGTCTGGATGGCAATGTGGAAAAATATATGGCGAGGTTGGTTGCGAAGGGTTATTCCCAGGTAGAGGGAATTGATTATGGGGAGATTTTTTCTCCTGCTAAGTTGATGTCCATTAGATTTCTTTTGTCACTTGCAGCGTATAACTTAGAGGTCGAACAGATGGATGTGAAGACAACATTTCTTCATGGTGATCTTGAAAAAGAAATCTATATGTCCCAACCGAGCACTTTGTTGAAAAAGGTAAAGAGAAACTAGTTTGCAAGTTAAAGAAGTCTATGTATGGGTTAAAGTAGTCACCTAGAATGTGGTACCAAAAATTTGATACTTTTGTATTGTCTCTGGGATTTGTGAGATCAAAATCTGATCATTATGTCTATTATAAAGTTGAAAGTGATCAAGTTCTTATTATTGCTCTCTATGTTGATGATGTTGTTCATAGGCAATAGTAAGTTGATGATTTCTGATCTTAAGTCTCAGTTGTCTGTTAAGTTCAAAATGAAAGATCTTGGTGCAGCAAGGTATATTCTAGGGATGGAGATAACCAAGGACATGAATAGTAGAAAACTTTGGCACAGTCAGAGTAAGTATATCAAGACTGTTCTAGAGAGATTTTGCATGAATGATTGCAAGCAACTAGGTGTTCTAGTCTTGCAGGGAATGAAGCTATTTGTTGAAGACTGTCCAAAATCTCCTTTTGAGATGGAGGACATGACCAGTGTACCCTATGCTAGTGCGGTTGGCAGTCTTATGTATGCAATGGTCTATACAAGGCCAGACATTTTCCAAGCAGTGGGAGTTCTTAGTCGGTTTATGGCTAATCCTGGAAGGACACATTGGGATGCTGTAAAGAGAGTTTCCAGATATTTGAAGGGCACTTTAGAGTTTGCTTTGTGTTACCATGGGAACTTGGTTGAATCACAGAGGACTCTCAGTATTCGAGGCTATGTGGATTCTAATTGGGCAGGGGACATTGACAATAGGAGGTCCACCAGTAGATATACTTTCATGTTGAATGGTGGTGTAGTGAGTTGGATGAGTAAGCGATAGGTTGTAGTCACTTTGTCCACTACATAGGCTGAATACATGACATCTACACATGCTTGTAAAGAAGCAATTTAATTAAAACATTTGTGTTCCAACATTGGTTTTGATGCAGGGAAAATAACTATTTTTTGTGACAGTCAAAATGCAATTTGTCTGGCAAAGAATCCTACTTTCCATGCCAAGACAAAACATATAGATGTACAGTACCACTTTGTATGAGATATGGTGGAGGATGGAAAGGTCAATTTGGAAAAGGTTGATACTCTAGAGAATGTTGCAAATGCATTGATGAAGCCAGTGAGCACAGACAAGTTCAAGTGGTGTGCCAGTTCAATGGGCCTTAGTGCCCATGTTTTTTAGTAGTTTTGTTGTGCTCTGGAGGTGCCTATGTGATCTTCATCAAGTTGGAGATTTTTGGAAATATGTGTCTCAATCCCACAGGCTGAAACCTCTGAAAGGGCCAAGTCGGTGTGACATCCTTTGGGTCTGGCCGACTAGCAACTTTGGATCTTTTGGTTTGTATAGGTCGCCGTGATAATGTTTAAGTCATGCCAAAGGAGCATATCATTGTGACTTGTGACATTCGTTGTAATCTCCTACCGAGTGGAGATCTCTGGCTGACAAGCCATTCATATCGTATATCAGGGAGACCCTTGGCCAAAAGGCTTACTTTAGGGTGAAGTCCCAGCAACGAACAAAGTCTCGCTGACAACATTTTTTGTTGAAGCTTTCAGGGAGAGTCTTGGGTGTTCAGTAAGAAGTCTTACCAATAGGAATGTCTCGCCGACCGTATTCACTCAGGGTAACTCAAAGGTCTCGAGGAGAACTCTCAGTGACTAAGTGAAGTCTCGCCGAAGGTGGAGGTTTCGGTATGAAGTCCCAGCGACTGATGAAGGTCTTGCCGACGGGGATACACTTGGAGTCTTCGCGGTGACACAAAGACTTCGGTATGAAGTCTTAGCGAAAGACTATTGTCTTGCCGATGTGAACACTCATGTCTATGTGACTTATAGAGCTTTAGTATGACGTATCACCGATAGCGATGAGTCTTGGCGATAGCGATACATGTGAAGAACTTCGGTATGAGGTCTTGGTGACACGAGGAAGTCTTAGTGATAGTCTTCTGGACTCGATATGACATCTTGCCTATAGGTGAACTCTTGGTGATATCAAATGTGAAGTTGTGTGGCATCGGGGAGACACGATTAGTGTCTCACCAACATGCCAACACAGATTGAAGCCTTTTGACCGACTGAAGACTATCCTATGTGGCTTGTAGTTGACCAATCAGAGAAGCCGAATGGGAACTATTGGAAGACAGTTCGTTGTGGCCATTACTAAGAGAAAGCTCGATAGACAGGGGTGACATGGTTATAGTCTAGAATAGAAAATGATGTCTAGTTCGATGGTTCGATGGATTGTTGTGTGATTGTATGATCAGTGGATGAATTCTATTTTGTGAAGACTATAGCGTGAATGTTATGTAACAAGGTTGTTCATGGTGAATGATGTTGTAAACTGACATCAAAAAGATAAGTCAAATCTCTGTATGTAATCTTTATTACTGTAATACAAAGTGACTTCTCTTGGTGTGGTGGGTTTTTCTCCTGCAAGGGTTTTCCCATGTATATCTGGTGTTCATATGTGTTTGTTTATTTCTCTATTTCAGTAATCTCTTTCATGTGCATCTTAATTGGACTATAATTGTAAAATTTAAAAGGTATCTCTGCATTCTTCCCTGAGTTTTTGACATTAGGAGAGTTGCTTCCACATCTAGCTTTCCTTACATGTATCCCATTTAGTAATCTTATCTTTTCCTCTTCTTCCCCTTTCTAATCAAACCTCCCTTCACCATATTGAGTCATGTCCTTTCAATCATGTCTTGGAAAATCTGACTTTATCTGGGTCTTCTATCTCTTCAAATTCAAAATACTCTTCCATCTCATTAAGCCAATCTACCAATTCCTCTGGATTCAAAATTCCATTAAACATTGGCACATCTATTTTTGGTCTCTTCCCCATTTTTGCTAAAACTCTCAACAATGGATCTCTTGAAACTATTGCAACTTCTTCTCTCTACCCAATATCAAACTATCATCCTTCGTGATTTCATCTTTGTCATCACTTCATGGTTCTCTCATTATTGTAAATCCTCTCCTTATCTCATTTTGTAGTGTTTCAACCTACCTTCTCAAGGCTTTAAAATCATCATCTCTCACAAAATTATCTCCTCTTTCTCTACCTCTACCACGATGAACTCCTATCCCATCCATTTTATTTTCAACACCCACAACACAATCCTAGTGCAACTGCCTCTCTTTGGTAGTCTATTACACACTCAGGATCAACTTGCTTTGATACCACTAATGTAGGGTACTCCCCTAATAGACCCAAACTCACAACAATAACATAAAATAGCACAACCAATATGTAAAAGAAACAAATATCTTCTATATTAACTTTATTACATGGGATTTCTAATTACATCATTTGCATAGCCATCACATGGGCTTTGGTTACAATCATTTGCAAGTCTACAAATCTGAAACAAATTCAATCTAGGCTTCCTTGCATTACAATAATCCTCTACACTCTTCCTACTTACAACCTTCTTTTCACCCACCTTCCCTAGTTCAATGTATTCTTCTCCAGAATCTTCTCCAAGTTCCCTATAATTTTCACTCCTGAACCTCCACGACCTAGGGTTTCCCTTCATTCCATGTGTTTTCTCCCTTTTCTTCCTATCTACAAAATCTGCACTAAATTATATTGTCCATTCTTGCATTAGCGCTTTCATCCACTTCCCTGCAACATTAGTGTCACCAAGATGGTTACACCATTTTTGCACCATTGTTCGTGCAACCATTGACTCAAGTGATTTGCATTTGACTGGCATTAAAAATTCACCGTCACACTTTTCTATGTCTTCATTGTGTCGAGGGGACACTAAAGTAACTCTCCCTAAAATTTGGGAGTTCCACCGATCAAGTCCCCATCAGGCCGTCGAAGAGACTCAAGCATAGCTCTCTTTGATACAAGCTCTCCTCGATGAAGAGCCTCCACATCATCCCCACTCAATCATTTGTTGCCACTTGTCATCATCATTCTCTTTTACCACAATACTGTAGGATACCACTCCACCACAGACCATCCAAATGACCATCGCGGTGTCTGCAGGTTACCGCCATACTGCAAGCCCTCTTCAGAGACTATTGCTGGATTGCAGGGTCTCCACCACCATACCGTGGACTCCTACACCAAACTATCATGGAATTCCAGTGAAGACTACTTTAACTAATACCAAATCTTGTTACCTCCTATCGTCTATTACTATTATTGTGTTGAAGGGAAATGAAACAAGGTACCCCCAAAATCTCCATGTCATGTCGATGAAAACTGTTAAACAAATGAATGACAAATTTTGTTCCACCTAAACCCGAACTCCTACAGATTCTAGTCTTATCTAACTGAAGTCAATTCAGCCTTTATTTGAAAAGAAAACAACATGAATTGATGCAATATTTCTCATATTCCTTGGATGCTCCTACATCAGTATGTATGTATGTATTTATGTATGTATGCATGTATGCATGCATGCATGCATGTATGTATGTATGTATGTATGCATGCATGTATGTATGTATGTATGTATGTATGCTTGTATGCTTGTATGTATGTATGTATGCTTGTATGTATGTATATAAGGGTTTTGGGTTTAAGGTATATAAGGGTGAGGGTATAGGTTATAGGGATGAAGGTTGAGGTTCTAGGGTTTAGGGTTTAAGGTATAGGGTTGAGGTTTGAGGGATTAGGCCTTAAGCAATAGTTTTAGGGTATAGGGTGGAGGTTTAGATTTTATAGTTGATGGATAATATTCAAATCATTGAGTGTATAAGATTAAGTGTGTAAGGTATAGGGATTAGGGTTTAGGATATTGAGTTTAGGGTTTACGGTATGGATTAAGGGTATAAGGCATAGGGTGAAGGGTTGAGAGTGTATGGTTTAGGGTTTAAGTATAGGGTTGAGGGACGATATTCAGAGTTTAGAATATAAGGGTGAGGTTATAGGGTATAAAGATGAGGATTGAGGGTGTAGGGTTTAGGGTTTAAGGTTTAAGGTATAAGGTTAAGGATTGAGAGATTAGGGATTAAGTAGATGGTTGAGGGTATAAGGTTGAGGTTTGATGGTTTATAGAGATGAGGGATAATATTTAAGGTTGAGTGTCTAAGGTGTAGGGTTCAAGGTTTAAGGTTGAGGGTATAAGTCATAGGGATGAGAGTTGAGGGTTTAGGGCATAAGTATAGGGTTGAGGGTATAGGGTAGAGGGTAGAGGTTTGAGGGTTGAGCGATAATATTCAGGGTTGAGTGTCCAGGGTTAAGTGTATAGGGTATAGGTCCATTAGGGTGTAAGATATTGGGTTGATAGATTAGGTCTTAAGTATAGGGTTGAGGGTTGAGGTTGTAGGGTGTAGGGTTTAGGGTTTAAGGGTTGAGGGTTGAGGGATTAGGGTTTAGGGTTGAGGGTTTAAGGCTTGAGGTTTTGAGGGTTGAGGGTTTAGTGGTTGAGGGTTGAGGGTTTAAGGGCTTGAGGATGAGGTTAGGGAAGGGTTTAAGGGGTTTAAGGGAGGTTTGTTGGGGGTTGAGGCTTTAGGGTTTAATGGTTGAGGGTTTAAGGGTCAAGGGTTTAGGGTTTAAGAATTGAGGGTTTAAGATTGAGGGTTTAAGGGTTGAGGTTAAGAGATTAGGGTTTAGGGTATAGGGTTGATGTATTAGGTTTTAGGGTTTAATGTATAGGGTAGAGTGGTGAGGGTTGAGGGTTGAGGGTTGAGGTTTATGGTTTAATGTATAGGGTTGAGGGATTAGGGTTGAAGATATAATGCATAAGGTAGAGGGTTTACAATTGAGGGTTGAGGGTTGAGGGTTTAGGGATAAGGGTTAGGGTTGAGGTTTGTGGGATCAATATTTAAGGTTTGAGGGTTGAGGGATTAGGGTTTAAGGTATAGGGTTGATGGTTGAGGGTTGAAAATTGATGGTTTAAGGGTTGAGGGTTGAGATTTTAAGGGATAAGGGTTTAAGTGTTGGGGGTTTAAGGGTTGAAGGTTTAAGGGTTGAGGGTTGAAAGTTGATGGTTGACAGTTAAGGGTTGAGGTTTCAAGGTTTGAGGGTTCAGGTTTAAGGTTTAAGGGTTAAGGATTGAGGGATTGGGGTTGAGGGTTGACAATTGACGACTTAAGGGTTGAGGGTTGAGGGTTTAAGGTTTGAGGGATTAGGGGTTGAGGGTTTAGGGTTTAAAGGATTAGGGTTGACAATTGAGGGATTAGGGTTTAAGGGTTGAGGGTTTAGGGTTTAAGGTATAGTGTCAAGGGTTGATGGTTTATGAATATGGTTTAAGGTTTAAGGATTAATGTTTAAGGGTTGAGGGTTCAGGCTTTAGGGATAAGGATTAGTGTTTAGGGTTAAGGTATTATGGTTTAAAGTTTGAGGGTTTGGGGGTTTAGGGTTTAAGGGTCAAGGATTTAGGGTTTAAGAGATTGGGGTTTAAGGGTTGAGGGTTTAAGGGTTGAGGTTTAAGAGATTAGGGTTTAGGGTATAGGGTTGATGTATTAGGGTTTAGGGTTTAATGTATAGGGTAGAGGGGTGAGGGTTGAGGGTTGAGGGTTTAAGGGTTGACGGTTGAGGTATTAGGGTTGACAGTTGAGGATTTAGGGTTTAACGGTATAGGGTTGAGGGATTAGGGTTGAGGGTATAATGTATAGGGTAGATTTTTTATAGTTGAGGGTTGAGGCTTTAGGCTTGAGGTTTGAGGGTTGAGGGTTTAAAAGTTGAGGGTTGAGGGTTTAGGGATAGGGATTAGGGTTGAGGGATTAGGGTTTAAGTTATAGGGTTGAGGGTTGAGGGTTGAGGGTTGAGGGTTAAGGATTGAGAGTTTAAGGATTTAGGGTTGAGGGTTGAGAGTTTAAGGTTTGAGGGTTGAGAGTTTAGGGTTTAAGGGTTGAGGTTGTAAGGGTTGAGGGTTTAAGGGTTGAGGGATTAAGGTTTGAGGGTTTTGGGTTTAAGGTATTAGGATTGAGGGATTAGGGTTTAAGGGTTGAATATATAGGGTATATGGTTGAGGGATTAGGGTTTAAGGGTTGATAATTGAAGTATTAGGGTTGATGGTTTATAGTTGAGGGTTGAGGGTTGAGGGATTAAGGGTTTATGGGTTGAGGGATTAAGGATTTAAGGTTTGAGGGTATAGGGTATAGGGTTCAATTTTTAAGGTTTAAGGCATTAGGTCTCAAAAATGCTAGTTTGAAACCACAAGAGGCTACCAATCTCTTGATACATTTTTGGCTAATGTACAAGGCCAAATGATGAATTTGAACCTTTTTCTCTTTAGACTCTTCCAAACCTAGGCAGGTATACCTATGCAAGTAAAGCATACTTAAACAGTGTGTTTCCTACTCAAGCAATCTTTCCACAATGGCAATTGGAAGTGGAGAGATGAAGACTTATTTGGTATGAATTGTATAAGCAATATCAAGGTAAAAATCAATATGTTCAGTTAACAGATGTGAAGTTTTGAAATGAATTTAATGAAACTAAATAAATAAAATGGGTGAGACCAGTGCCTTGTTGGGTAAAACAGAGTCAGATGAAAGTCTATGATGAGTGGCTTCTATTTGGAAGAAATTCTAATTGTTTGGCATACAAATAATAGTTTATAACTTGTATAAACATGCAAGAATGTAATTACCAAGTTTTTCTTAGTGATCTAGATGATACTCCCAAATTACTGTGAATGACTGGAAGGATTTAATCTTGAAAGAACCAACTAATCATACCACACGAGTACAACAAATGTGCATCAACAAATTAAAAATATGCTTGATATATCAATTTAAATAACAAAGAAATATCAGTGTTAGAGACAACTTGATAATATTTTCAATTAATTCAACAAACAACTGATACCAGAATGATGCCACAAAATTAGAGCTCTTTCATTGATTCCTCCAAAATTTTATACATGCAACATGGTCTTCACTGAATAATCTGTATGATAAACATTTAAAAATATTTTATGTATATTTCCTACCTAACTCCTAAAAATCTCCCCTTTATGATACAATTTGATTTCACATAAATGCATTGCTCTTTTTTAGGGTTACGACCCTTTGCACGTCCATTTTCCGCAGCCCTTCATTTAATTAATTGTCTTCAAATGATTAAAATATTTTAGTTTTAATCTCTTCAATCTTCCAACTTTGTTAGAATAATCTGAATGATTATTAAATCTTTCCTTTGCTGGAAATTTTCACCTTTTCACCCAAAAATAAAAATAGTTACCCACCTTATAACTCCTTTGGTGAAGAACATTTTCCCTCCTGGTGAGAAATTTTACCTTGCATGTAATTTGTGCATCTTCATTCATCGTGAAATACTCTTTGAGTAACAATTTCTCATTTATATTTACTTTTGGGGAAAATACTTCTCTTGTATTTCACCTATATGTGTTTACTGAAATAATCACCCATAAGATTTATATCTTTTCCTCCCAATGCATGTCTACTTGAAGAATTACTTCCCCTTAACTTCACATTAGATTTTTCCCTTTCAACGGACAAGTTATTTTGTGAATTCAACATATTTTCGCATTCAAACATAAACCATGTCATATTTTATCTCTAGTGAATACATTAAAGCCTCCTATTTTATTTCATCACCGCATTCACTGTGAAAACTCAATTTCACCGCAACCACCGTGAAATCCTTATTTCACCGAATACCTGCGCCCAAATCTGAGACCCCTCACGGTAACGCGGGATGCCACCGCACTACCGCACTGGCATTATGGTTTTCCCACGGTAAAGAGGGAAACATAGAAACACGTATGTGTATGGTGGTATTTCAGGAAATCCTCCATTGATGACGTATTCCCTGAGCATTATGCTTCGTGAGATGGTCTTTTCATTTGCAGAATCATTCATCATTTATCCTTTTATTCTCTGAGCCATTATTATTATTGTTTTCACATTAATCACCTCACTGTTTCGAATGGAATCATATTTTCTAAAATATTTTATCTTGCTTGAAAGGCGCCTGACAAAGCTCTTCTCCTTCACCATGCTCATTCCTTTTACCATCCCTTATATTCTTTATCTTCCATTACCATATCCTTTACCGATGAATAAAATCAAATACCCTAAGTGTAATATTCATTGCACCTTACAGTCACCTAGAGACTTTGAGAAGATATCGTGCATTGATATTATCAAGGCAGTTAAGATATTCCAAGCTTCTTTCTGATTCTTGTCTTTGGATCTCTTCCTTTCCCTACCATAATCTCTTACCTAATGATTGAGACAGTGATAAGGACGGTGATGATTGCGTGACACTTTCCAACCATAACTACCTTGCCTGATTCCATGATGATCGCGAAATCTTTAGGAATCATCCTTGTTTTTGTATATTTCAGAAATCTCATCCTCCAATGGAATTGTTTCCAACTTTCAGGTTGATTTGAAAACTCAAGATGGGCATCACCATTCCCATTCTTCTTTCATGGATCTCTATACTATCTGAAACTCATCAAATCTTTGAGATTTATTGCATCTTCTCCTCAAGAAAATATGTCTTGATGCCTTTTGTTCTATGAAATGCCCGATGTAAATCTTGGTTTGATTAAACTTTGATAAGTTGAGTATAGTATGATTGTGTCCAATCTTTATTTGAATTTCTTAGCTTCAAGTTCTGCGAACGCCTTGAGATTATTTCTCTTATATCGTTGTCTTTGTATCTTTCTCAGGTGATACCAATATGCTGCCATTTTCATCCAAAAGGGGAGAATGTTTGTTTTCCCTCCAACATTATCTTCTCCAGTACCTAAGAGGCTCATATCGATCTATCCCTTGTCATTCCTATATGCTCCCATTCTTCTTGGGCAGGAGAGGATTCTAATCACTAGTTTTAAGCTTTCAATTCCTATTATCAAAGAAGTTCTTTGGCATTTGCAACTTGTACATACTTCAATGCTCAAAGAAATTGACAAGAAAATTGGTAACATCCCGATCTCAATCATCTTTAGCGTTCATAACCTGATGGATTCCAAGTACAAATATAATACAAATAATTTCAAATGTGGTCATGAAAGCTTAATATTGTAGAGGAAGAACTCCTTTTCAAACACTTCTGAAATTTCAACAATTGTTGGTCTATTCGCAAGCCAAGACTTTTGGATATCATATATTTTTGAATGTAGAGCCTTCTCATTATATGTTGTTTCCTCTTTCAAAAGCATATATTTGCTCAAAATGCCTTACACCAAGTTTTAAAAGTTATTGCATCTAGAATTGGACTTTTTCTAGCATTGGTTTATGCATTTCTTTCATCTCCTTTCCTTTACTTTTCTTTTTTTATACTCCATCAGAGATCCAAAATGCATTTTAAATGAAGTGGATAGGCAGCGGAGTTTTTTTCTGACACTCTTCTCTGTGATAAAATGAGTCAAGTAGCCTCAAAAATTGTCTTGGAAAATTGACCAAATGATCTTCAAAAGCAACGAAAATGCACCTGGATGTCGAGTTATGATAGGAGAGTGTGTTTTGCATAACGGTTTTGCATGAGCTCATTAGGATCAAAAACTGTTAATCTTCAAAATTGCTATCTTGACATTTTCTGAATATTTCCACTGTCAAAATTGTGCAAAATTAGTTTGGATTTGGTTTTGAAAAAATACCAAATGACGTCCAAACGCCCTAAAAATTGGCATGGAGGTAGAATTTGGTGTAGAGAATCAAAGGAACCCATCGGTTTTTTATGATCATCATCCATCTATTTAATATTTACCCTCAAATTTCACCATTTTAATAGAATTTTCACTGTACTGACAACAAATTTTCAAAACCCCTTCAACTTGTCGCTTTGAAACTTTATCAAATCAGATCATATGGAGCTAAAAATTGGCATGCATACACACATATGGTAGATGAACACTCCTACAAGACGGTTTTGCATGAAAATGACCAAATTCAAAGTTATGATTTTTCAAAATGTGCTCCTTGGGTTGCTTTTTCAACTGAGTTTCTAAGTGCTGTATTAAATTTTTTGACATGGCACCTTCAAATTTTGCCAAAATTTGAGGGTTCCAATAGTCTCAATGCCTTGCCTCATCCCCAATAGGAAAACACAAGAAAAAGACAAAAGAAAAAGGCACAAGCGATGTACGACATAGAGAAGAATGAAGGTACAAATAGAGGAATGGCACAAAGAGAGATAGCATCAAACATAACATCATAGGGGAGCACATTATGCACATGAAAACACACGAAAAAAGAAAAACAAAGAAAATGCAAAAGACTAGTAAGGCAAATGTGAGTCAACCATCAAGCAAGTCATCTGCCTCCCAGTCATGTTCATGATATGCCGAGGGCAGGAAACTAGCCAAAGGGACAAGAGCAAGTGTCGAACTAGGGGAAGCACCAAGTTCAATACTCTATATAGGAGATTTTTCGATTAAGTTCATCGATTTTGACAATCTTGTCATCATCATCCAGATTAATCACAATAGGAGGAAAAATGATAATGTCCAATGAACAATGTAACTCTTGTTGTGATTGTTGTATTGGATCATTTTGTTGTGGTTGGGGAGGAGAGTCATCATGCATTTATTCTGTCAAGTGTGGATTTTGATTTTCTTTATTTTCTTCTTCATGTAACTTGCAAGCAAGGGAACAACGTCTACGCCTATGCTCCCTAGCTCCTCTATTTCTTTTGGTTCTTTTGTCGAGTTGTGTTTGTGAAGGAGCAACTTGATCAACCATAGGTTGTTTTTCTTCCCTAAGGGGAGGAACAAAAGGAACCATGGAAGGTTGCTCATCCACTTTCTCCTTTGCTTTGTAAACTAGTTTTATTCGAGGAGGCATGATGAAGTTACTTTCATTGTCTCTTGGTCCCTTGGATGATGTCAGGGAAGTTTCGGGTGTGGGTTGATCTTGGTTGTTTAGTTCTTGTTCAGGTTGAAGCATGGTTTCATCTAGGATAGGAGTGTCAGAAGTGGACGGGGACATGTTGCAGAGAGACAATTCTACTATTTTCTTTGCTTTGAATTTTTGGTAAGCTATGTAAAAAAGTCTTGCTGAGGCATTTTAGGTTCCATGGGCTTAGGCCAAAAGGATTCTAAGGAAAAGTTTCCTTCAGAAGAAAAGGGGTTAAAACCACTATGGTGGATGGTAAATATTTCATTGTCAAATGGAAACTTTAAGCATTTATGGATAATCGAAGGGACAACTTTCATTGAACAGAGCCATGGATGGCCTAGCCTCAAAAAAAACTGGTCCGACTGCAAGATGATGGAGAATGTGACATCCAATTTTTTTGGTCCTATTTGTAATGGAAGGAAGATTGATCCTATTGTAGGGAAAGAAAAACCATTTTATGTCTTGATCCATGCTTTCAGTTTATCATAGTCATCTTAATAAAGGTCATGTAATACCAAAACTTCCTTGGTGATCACGTTCTATCCATAGGCACGGGATCTATTAGTATCCCATTAGTGGGCTTGTCATAGATATGATCGGCTCTGTAAAGAGGACCATCAGGGAGATTTTTAAGTATTTCCTTAGAGGAGAAAGTAATATCAAGAGATTTCTTAGGTTGGCCCTTATGAGGGATAATGTCTATCGTACCTACCATTTCATCCATAGGATTGACATGGGTAACATGTGGGATAGGATCAGGATGTTCATCATCTGTATCAACATTCATCACATCATTACTTGTAGTTTCACTAGCTTGGAAAACTGAAATATTATGTTTGGGCATTGGATCGATGAAAATTTGCAAGTTTTGATTCAGAGGGGAAAAAAATTTATTACCTTGGTCATTAACACCTGCAATGGATAAATGGTCAAAATCAATGAGGTCTTGCACAAGATGTTTAAGACGCTTGCAATGTTTCGTGTCATGTCCATTTTGTCTATGATAATGGCAATAAGCATTGGATTTAAAGTTCGGAGGTAAAGGCTTAGTATGATCGGAAGCTTTGACAACAGGAAAGGTAATCATTTGTTGTTGTAAAATTTGGGACATTGTGTTATGAAGGGTGTCAAGTAAAGGTGTGAATTGTCTTTTCAGATCTGCATAACTAAAGGGAACCATGGTTTTAATAGCAACTACTTGGTTTTTGATGGTTTGAGTTGGTTATTGAGGGGGGTTGAACTATAAGAACCCTTTATTTGCTTTTGAAATGGTTGGGAATTTTTTTGGTTGGAAGGTTTAGATTTCTCAGCTGGGCTAGAAGTGGACCTTGTATCTTGACTACTAACTGAATTGTGATAATCACAAAGGGCAGTATACAAGTGCATGAAGGAGGGGAATTTCATCATAGTGAGTTTTTCCTAAAGTTTAGTTTGCAAGTTTTCTATAAACATATTTTGAAGGTGTGGGTTAGGAATCTTGACATCAATTTTGGAATAAAGTGATTAATAGCATGAGATAAAATCAATTATCTTTTCTTCCTCATTTTTCTTGCATCTCATCAAATTAGCCAAGGTCTTTTTGGGAGTCATATGTACTTGGAAATTATTTATAAATGCATCAACAAGTTCATTAAATGAACGAATTGAATTGTTTGGTAATGATGAGAACCATTCCAAGGCAGTATCCTTTAAAGTCCTAGGAAATAATTTTTCTAACAGTTTATCATCAAGGACAAAATCTGTACATAAGGCAGTGTAGGAATTAACATGGTTAGAAGTATCTCCCTTCCCTCCATATTTCTCAAATCTAGACATCTCTACTCCTTGTGGAATTTGTGTTCACAATATTTCAAAAGACAATGGGCTGCTTTGAACATAATATGTGGGTGGGCCATTTTGATTTTGGTTTATGGTGGATATTTTTTTTTACATGGAGGAAGCAGTTTGGAAAATTTGTGTTATAAGAGGGTCATTATAAGTGGTATGTGGTGGAAGTGAAAGTGGTGATGGATTGTATGTAGTGGTAGGGCAAGTGAATGGAATTCTTATAGATGGTATTGTGGAAGAGGATAGAACATGCGATGCCACATAGGAATTAGGAATACTAACAGGAATACTCAAGGAAGGAATCACATTACTAAATTTTTGCAGTGTTGTTTTGACTTGAGGAGTGTTATAGGTAGGTATTGAGGCTATGGTTGAGGGAGGAGGAGTTTGAGGTCCTCCTTGACTAACCACAGTGTTTTCTTGTTGAGAAGCACTAGAGGTGAAGGAAGAATTTTGTATATATCTCAACTATGTGTTTCACAACGTGCAGGGCTTCTTCACTTTCAAGCATGCAATGGATGTTTTCTATGGTAGGAATTACAGTGGCTGAAATGTTTTCAAGGCTTACTTGATGTTGGAGATGTGTTAAGTCCTCATGAATGTGAATTATTTTGTCTTGTGGGATATGATCATTCTATGTGTCAACTTGCATGTTATTGGAAGGAAAATAATTGCTAACAGTAGTATCCATGCCTAGTGTACTAGTTACAATACTAGGAGTGGAAGCTCTAGATAACCCAAGATCCACAATGAGTGAGTTATTCGTGGGATAACATGAGTCTCGAACTTCTTCTCACTAAGGTATTATAAATAGGACACCAAACACTCATGCAAAGGTTTCCAAATATGGGGTGAATGCAAATACAATGTAAACTAACAAGAAGAAAATGCGTAAAACTAAAATTCTAGAAAATAAAACTGAAATGCAGAAACAACAAACAAAAACTTAGAAATCGTAGATTAAATTCCAGAAAATGTAGTGAAAAATATGCAACTAGACTAAGTCACCCAGGGTGGCGAATGAGTCCAGGTAGTAATTTTTAGAATTTTAGAATTGATTTTTATGCTTTTAAGGTTTTCAAATGCAAATATAATATGAATATACAAAATTTTGTTGATTTTTAATGAAATGGATTGCAAAAATGCAAGCTAGATGAGCTTTTCACTAATGCAAATTTTAAAACCCTATAGTGTAATTTGAAAAATACAATGCAATGTAATTCTAGGATACATGTAAATGCACTTGAAATCAGAAATATAATGTTCAAAATGCAGGTTCACCAAAATGAACCATAGATTTTTGGGATATAGGGGCTCTCTTACACTTCTAGGGTTTTGCACCTAAAAGGAGAAAAGAATCCCAAAAACCTTGATGGATCACTCAAGAATATGCAAAGATGATTGAAATATGTCTAAATAGAATTCCCTAAATGCAAAGAACTGATAAAAGTAATTAAATACTAATGCAAAACTAAGAAAATACACTTTTTTTGAAAACACATTGTGTTATGCAAAATGAACTAAAAATGCAAACAAACTATGACATAAATTAATGAAATTGGAGAGGTGCACCTAGGAACTAGAAAATGATGGAGAGGAGCTCTGGAATCCTATAGAAATCACTATTGAAGCCAACTGGGACACTTGCACCAAGATGGGTGACTTAGTCTTGTTTCGGGGAAATTCTACCGGAACAGGTTTAAGCCAAAAGGGTACTTAGAATTGTAGAAACCAATTTTCAGGCCTGACAGTGGGACTAATTCACCACTGATGGTGACTTAATCCACTTCCAAATTTTGGGAAATTCAAAGATGCAATTTGTAGCTCCTGATTTGCACTTTAGCTCTTGATAGGTTTTTGAATTTGAATCTGCAGAATCTAACCTGTAGGTGTTCTCCAAGCTTTGTTTAGGGATTTGTTGACTTTGAATGAATTTGATGAATTTTTGACACCTTTTCACACCTTTCTCTTTGAAAAATATACACGCAAGACCTGCAAAACACATGCAAAGAGGGGAAAAAGTGTTAAGGGTTAGTGAATAGGGGTTTGCCTTTGTCAAACCCCGGTTTGGTAATTAAACCCTTGAAAATGAAATGGAATGAAAAGAGAATGATGAATGAACAACATGCAATGCTACAACTCACCAAACCCTTGGAGTAGAAATCTGAAGATATGCAAATAGAAGCTCCAATGGATGTAGGCTTAAGAATGCCTAGAATGCTAAAGTGGATGCTTGATAATTGCTTGAATGAATTAGTAAGTGAATGGGGATTAAGAAGATGAAAAATGAGAGGAAAAACCTATATTTATACATGATTATACAAAATTTCCCAAAAATACCACATCACAGGTTGCCCTCAAGGTTTAGAAAATAATATCTCGGGCCAAAATTTTGAAATAATTTTAATTTTTGAGCCAAGTGGGACTAAGTCGATCCTAGTGGTGACTTGATACCACTTAGGAATTTTAAGTGGGTTTTAGGAATTAAAGTGTATTAAATTATGTTTAATGGGATTATTCTCAAAAATACACTTAAGTAGGGCCTGTAAGTGTATAATGGGGCAATTTAAACATAAGAAAGGGTTAAATTATTGATGACAAGCCTACAAAAGTGTGAAAGTTTGTTACAACACTTTGAAATTGTAAGAGAGGGGGACCAACCACGTTCAAGGCCCTAGGTCATGAATAGCCAAGAGTGGAAGGATGCCCTAACTTACCTCACTCTAAAGGGATGTTTTGAAATGAGGGAGGAGAATGATGAGGACTATAAGGTCCTTTAATCACTCTACAGACCTAAAACTCGTAATGGGGCTAGGTGAGCCAATTTTTAGATTCAACATTGCACCTCAGGTAGCTCTCTTCCTGAGGATGAAAGCGCAGTTCCAAGATGACAACGTGGTGCACTAGCATCTCTCAGGTGTGATGGTGTTTGTACAACTAGAGGACTAAAAATATAGTGGGAACTATAAAGCAAGAGATATACAAGTGAATGTGATAAAGAAAATATATTAAAGCTAGGGTGACAAAGATGATCTCACAAAAGAGCTTGTTCTCTAGCTAGCTCCAAATGCACATTCACCTACACACAAGACAGAGGAAAATTGTTGGGGGTTTGTATAGGGGTCTACCTTAGTCAGACCCCCGTTTTGGTGTTTCCACCTCCATGGAAAACAAAGATATCAATGATAGAGAAAAGTATGATAAATAAGGAAATAAAGTAAAGAACGTGATAAACACTACAAAATAGTAATGTGCTACTCAACCAAATCATAGAGGAGAGGAGTGAAAGTACTTACCACCTCCACCAAGAGCTCACTAGCTAATGGAGGAGAAAAAGAGAACTCAAGCCCCTGATGCAATGGTTTATTCCACACTTGCTCTACAGAGTGATGGAGTGTTGTTGTTGCTACTATGGAGTGACAAAGTGCTACTTGAGTGTGATGGATGCTAAGAGAATGCTTGAGAATGTTAAAAGAGAGTGTGTAGAAGATTGATAGCACTTATAAAGAAGATGAAATGAATGAATGAAGTGTGTTTTTGAAGGTGGGATGAGAAAAATAGCCATATTCTAGTCAATTAGTCAAAGTGGGGCATTACCAACTGACCCCAATGGGAAGTGTAATGCCTCTATGAACTTCAAATGCAAGAATCCGTCAGGGACGTAAGCACACCATGTGGACGTGTATGTGTCGCATGGGCATCCCCGACAATTATTCTTCTACCAACGCAAAAGGTAGATGCCAAGTGGAACGAAGGTAGCAGGCTAGTGTGGAATTTTTCCTTCGAATTTTGTTTTCTAAGGTGAGGAAGTGTAAAAGGGGGATTTCTATAAGGGGTGCAAATTCATGCCTATACATTTTGTTCCCACTTTAGCGAGCATGAATACTGATGAGTGCTTTGGTAAATTAGATCAGAAGGATAGTAGGGTTAGAAATGTATACTTGAACCATCGAGGAAGCAGACCATGATCTGGCGAACTTGAGAGCTCAGGACAAGCAAAGGGCTTCATAGCTCCACAAAACTATGAAGTTGTAGAATGAAAGTGTCTTCTAGGCCTGTAGACCTGGAAGGAGGTGACCCCCAAGATCTCTAACATGAAGGAATCCCCAAGAAGTAAGTACCTTATAGGCTTGTAGACCTACAAGGAAGGTGTCCTCCAAGATCTCTCACATGAAGGAAACTGAGAAAAGTGCCTTATAGACCTACAAAGAAGGTGTACTCCAAGATCTCTCACATGAAGGATACCTAGAAAAGTGCCTTACAAACCCACATACTTGCAAGGAAGGTGTCCTCCAAGATCTTTCACATAAAGGAAACCAAGAAAGCGCCCTATAGACCCGTAGACCTGTAGGGAGGGTGTCCTTTAAGATCTCTCAAATGAAGGAAACTGAGAAAGTGCCCTATAGACACGTAGACCTATAGGGAAGGTGTCATTCAAGATCTCTCACATGAAGGAAACCCACGAAAGCACCCTACATACCTATATACCTACAAGAAGGTATCCCCCAAGATCTCTCACATGGAGGAAACCCAAAAAAAGGCACCCTACAGACCCACAGACTCTAGGGGAGCCACCCCCAAGATCTCTCGCATGGAGAAATCTAAGAAGAATTTCCCAAGAGACCCATAGACTTGGAGGAAGGAATCCCCCAAGATCTCTCACATGGAGGAAACCCAAGGAAGGGGACTCCACAAATTTAGAAAGCGGCTTCATAGGCAAACCTGCAAAGCAACATGTTTACCCGTAGATAGAACATGTCAAAAAGCGGCCATGCATACAAGTAAGCAAAAAGTCACACAAACCATCAATAAGTTGGAAAAATTTCAAAGGCATCCATTGGGAACCCGGCGTGAAGAAGGGATCCACTCAAGGGACGTGTTGTTCAAAATTACGAAAGAGATGTTTCTTTCTCGAACCGATTCATCATCAAGGAATCCTTTTGAAAGATGTTCACTTCATCAAGGAATTCAAAAGGAAGAAGATGACCCCATGAAAGGGGAAGGTTGAAGCTATTCCCACCTTGGATTAAGGTTCTCAAGTTCTTTCTTTACGAACCCATGATGAAGGAAACACATTTCTTAGGGTTTCAAGTTGAGATTGTGATTCTTGAAAATAAGTTTATGAAGATTCTCGAGAAAAGATTCATTGGTGATGAATGCATTTTCTGAAAATCAAAGTGTTATAGAAGTGGCATTGTCACACATGAGAGGAAAAACTCAAGCAAAGAAGAGAGAAAGATAAAGGAAAAGCTAAAAGAAAGCATCATGAACAAAGGGCACAGGGGTAGCCTGATATTTCATGGTCATAACTACTCATAAATATATATAAGTATAGTAATAATATATAAAATGAACTATCATCAATGCCCTACTTCATAACCTTCCTCTATTTGTATCATCAAACCATGTGAAGAATGTATGAGAAGACAAAGTAAAAAAAATAAAAAAATTTGGTCAACATGGAAGCGAAGCCTAAATTCCCCCAACGCTTTGCATCATCCCCAATCTATCAAAAATAAAGTCACAAACATGGAAGAACGATGATACAAATAGAGGAAGGTTTACAAAAGAAACTACTCCTATATATAAGCACCAACAAGGGTGACAAGGGTCATCTAGGAACACATAGCATGATCATGGTGGAACACATCACAACACACACACACATCTAATCTAAAGATAAAGAAGGGGCCTCCTGCTAACATTGATTGACCAAGAGGTCATCCTCATCCCAATCTAGACCATCATAGGGGGAAGGAGGATGAGCCATCAGTGGTGGAATGTTAAGAGGAGGAGCATCCAACCCTCCTGCAACAAGGGATGAGGAAGATGGCTCCATAAGGACCTCTCCACTAAGCTCTTGTGGAGCTAAGGTCATCAATTTTGCAAAGATCACCGACAAGGTCAAAAATTCATCTAGAGAGTTAAACATGCACTTTTCTAGAGTTCCATGTCATACCTCAATGGAAGAAGACAACTGTGCCCTAGATTCACCACTAGGCTCACTAAGTGATTCAGGAGTGGTGACGAACTCAAGAGAAGTTGGGATTGGTTCTGTCACTAGGACAAAACAAGTCAGGGCAGGACCACCTTTCGAAGAAGGTGGGCCCCTCTTGCATCCTTCATTGCTAGAAGAACCACTCTCCACCTTCTGCTTCATTGGGGGATTTGAACTCCCCATAGATGAGGTGAGAGGTGCAGAGGAAGAGGAGGAAGAGAAAACCACAGTAGATACCACCAAAGTGTTCATCATATCTATGGGTTTTGAGAAAGGTGGGACATTCGAAAGGGACATCAACAAAGGCGGCTCCACTGCAAGAGTGATGAATACCTACACCTTTTTAGGGTCAAGTGCACTCATACCCACAAAGGAAGCCAGAAGTGATGCAAAGCTAGATTAAATGGAAGCAGAGGGGAGGAGAGAGGAGGATGCGGCAGGAGGCCCTGATACAGGGGCGATCATCTCCTCTCCCTTCCTCTATAAGGAAACCTACTCAGCCATGAGAGCCTTTCTCCAATGCTTGAATTCACGTGTAAGGAAATTTTTGTGACTCTTTGAACTAGAGGTTGGAGGCTACAAAGGAAAAAAAGGCTCCTGCTCAGCCATGGGAGTGTCCACTATATCTATTTTTTACAGAGGAACTGGTTGAGAAGCAGTGGGGGGAGTTGACTCAAGTTCCTCGGTAGCAGGCCTCTTCCCGTTTATTGCTTTTGGAGCAGGAGTGGTAAGAGGCCATGGAGGTCAAGACATAGAGGATTCCCCATGGGGACCTTTCTTCCTACTATACCGAACAGGCCTAGGCTCTATGGGCAGGACATAAAGTTTGAATGCAGGATGCTTGGGATTTTTCCAAGCGGGCACCATAAGATTCTCTCGCAAGCACGGAATAAAATCTGATGGCACCACAGTGGGGCGAGAGGAAGCATCGGGCTAAACAACAAAAGAGGAAGAAAGAGGATCTCAGGACCGCTTCTCTTCTTCCCTTCTACGTGCCTTAGTGGCATCACTATCATTTTTTAGGCAAGCCCTATGTGAAACAACATAAGGTGAGAGAGGGTATCTCACTTTTGGCCTTAGACACCCTTTCTTATAATTTTGAGATGTTCGGTACAAGAGGTCTATCCTGGGTGGGTGAGGACCAACGAGCGCAAGCCAAGAGTAATACAAGGAGTAACTATCATGGGAAACCGACGATTTATAACCAGTCTCATGAATTAAATGCACGGAACCCTCGTGGATAAATTTTAAACATTTATGCATGACCAAAGGCACTACATTCATAGCTACTAACCAAGGGATACCCAGCTTCACTCTAAAGAGTTCAGATCTAGGGATTATGTCGAACAAAAGCTTCATAGATTTAGGTCCAACCAAAACCAATAGGACAATACTACCCAAAGGAGGTATGAAAAGTTCATCATGTGTGTAAATGGTGCTCACAGGTGAATCATACCCATCTTTATGAAAAATTTTGATTAGAATGATCTCCTTAGTTATAATGTTTACTTGGGATGTCGGATCAACAAGAAAATTTTTTACAATGTTTCTTTTGATTCGTGCAGGGATGTAGAGAGGAGATGGTTCCCTATTAAAACCCATTGGTGGATCCTGCAAAGTGAAGGTTATACCGATACCACTGCTCATAGGCTACACAAATGGGATAGGTTGGTGCAGGAAAGAGGCCATCACATGTAATGAATGACACTTTCTTAGGACCCTCCAAAGGTTGCAAGGTAGGAAAGTGATCCAATTAAGGTTTCATTATGCAACACTTTCAGAACTTTCCAACTACGCCTACTAGGGGTCACAGGTTGGGTTGTAAGGTGAAGGCCTCACAAAACTCACACCTAAAACACTCCTAGAATACAAGGAAAGGAGATTTTCGTATTGCAAAACAAAACCAAAATGATTCACATCGGGTTCACCAAAATGTAGAGAAGGGGGATTCGCTACTCACGAGTTCTCTTCATTCAGAGAGCCTCACAGGGTGAACTACCCTAAACTACCTCAAGGAACAACGAGAGAGTTTTAGAATTGGAAAGAGCAAGTCACAGAGATTTTTTGGACAAATTGATGAGCTCTTGTCCAAAGGAATTCAACGCGGAATATAGACAACAACATGGCACGCTGGCATCTTGTGTGGACCAGAAATTGAGTTTATCATAGAGAATGCAAAGTAACTACTTCTACTCTGATTGCTAAGAAATCTTGGAATGTGAGAAAGTAACAAAACATAATAGAAATGAGAATAAAGCAAGGTAAATGATAAAGATAAAGAGAAGAAAGGAAATTCTCACAACCATGCAAGTGATGAAGCCTCCAACAAATGAATTCCTTCAATATCTACATGCATAATATCTAGAGAAAGTGTTGGGGTTGTATAGGGTTTTGCCTAAGTCAAAGCCCCGTTTTGGTGTTCCCACCTCCATGGACAACTAAAAATATAGAGAGAATAGAAGTAAGCAAATGCGATTTGATAAAAGAAAACCCCGCTCAAGGAGGAGAACTCGTATCACAAAAGAGGTGATAAAAGCAATCTCTGCTTGAGGAGAACCTGTATCACGAATAGAGGTGCAATAGATAGGGGATGTGGAATCCCAGGATGCTCGCAAGCATGAAATAAGGGAGATGAAGCTACAAGAGCCAAAGGAGTTGTAAAGAGGGAGACAAAGAGATCTACAAGAGCCAAGAAAGTTGCAAGGAGGGAGAGCAAGAACAAAAGAGAGGGCTATTAGAGCTAAGAGAGCTGCAAAGAGTGTTGCAGAGAAAGTTGTAAGAGCTTGGGAGTGCTATTGTAACAAATGAGAGATTTATGTAAGCAAGAGAGTAAAGAGGAAAAGAGAGATGCCAAGAAGCTAGAGTGAAGCTAGAAGTAGAAGAGAGCTGCAAATGAAGTGAAAAGATAGCATTTAAGGAAGGAAAAGAAGCTTCATGGGTGGTTACAAGGAATCTTGAGTCATTACCACTGACCAAGGGAGATGAAAAGTGGCAAGCATGCAAGAAAATGATTGTTTGAACATTGAAATGTCACAGGATGCTAGCGCAAGGTGTAGACGTCCACATGATGTGCTAGTGTCTAGACACATCATGATACAAAACAACATAAACGGGAAAATCACAAGTTTTGACGCCAAGCTAATGCACAAGAGTAGTTGTTCAAAAGGGGTGTTGAGCATCCCGAGAAGGGGAAAAAGTTGATGTAGGGACTAAAATGAGCCTACACAAGATACTAAGGGAGTGGATACTAAAGTAGATGCAAAAATGCATGTGAAATTGCAAGGGGTGCAATTTTACGACTATACAGAAATAAGGCTTGGTAAGTGATAAAAAGAGGTTATTTAAGTGAATTATATTAATAAGATCCTAGAAAAGTGTGAAAGTGGGTTACAACACTTCACAACACTTTTACAAGGCATCATAAAGTTCTTATTGATTCACAAGGGTCCAAGACCTAATGTGAATGTGTTGACCACATTAAAACATTAAATCTCAGAAAAAATAGGCCAACATCTATAAGAAAGACCCAAATGGGCATGAAAATGTCCAAAGATACATTTTTCTACGCTACATAACTAAATGGGTATTCCAGAACAAATTGAATGAGAATGGAGAAGTTGTTAGAAATAAGGGTAGACTTGTGTGTAAGGGATACTCACAAGTGGAAGGAATATATTTTGAGGAGAAATTTTCTCTGATGGCAAGAATGGAGGCCATTAGGATGTTTTTGGCCTTTGTAACACATAAGTATTTCAAGGTTTGTTAGATGGATGTGAAGTCTACATTATTGAATGGTGAGTTAGAAGAAGAGGTATTCATTGAACAACCAGAAGGATTTTAGTTATTAGATAATCCTGATATGGTTTACAGATTGAAGAAGGAATTGTATAGAATCAAGCAAGCTCCCAGAGCTTGGTATGCAAGATTGGATAGGTACTTGTTGCAGTAGGGATTTAATAAAGGTATTGTAGATATAAACCTTTACTTTAAAGTTGAGAAGGATCAAATATTGATTTTGGTTGTGTATATTGATGATATAATCTTTGGAGGAAATGTGGAAATGTGCAAGAAGCTTGTAAAAGAGATGTAGAATGAATTTGAGATGTCAATTTTTGGGGAGATGAATTTCTTCCTTGGGCTACAAATCAGTTAGAAAAATAGGAATATTCATTTCATACTCAAAATATGTCAAGGAAATGTTGAAGAAGTTTGGAATATAAGACTCTAAACTAGTATGTACTCCTATGGTTACTGGTTGCAAGTTGAGCAAGAATGATGAATTTCCTAAGATTTATCAAAGAAAGTATAGATCAATGATTGGTTGACTGCTATATCTAACCACTAATAGATCGGATATCATGCATGTAGTTTTTCTTGTGGCCAGATTTCAAGAAGATCCTAGAGAATCACATGTAGCAACAATAAAGAGGACATTCAGATATTTGTAGGGTACTCTAGACTATGGTCTATGGTATCCAAAGGATACTGATTTCTCTTTAAGTGCCTATATAAATGAAAATTGGGTAGGTTGTGTGGATGATATAAGAAGTAAAATTGGAGGGTGATTTATTTCTTAGAAGAAAATTGGTTTCTTGGCTAAGCAAAAAGCAAGATTTAGTATCTTATCTACTAGAGAGGTAGAGTATATTGTTGTAGCATCTCGTTGCACACAAGTGTTGTGGATGAAGAAAATATTGCAGGATATCAAAATATCATATAATGAACCTATTTCTATCTTGTGTGATAATACAAGTGATATAAATATATCAAAGAATCCAATGATGCATTAAATGACAAAGCATATCTCAATCTCGTATCACTTTCTAAGAGAGAAGGTTGCAAAAAATGAGGTGAAGCTAGATATGTGCCTACAAATGATCAAGTTGCAGATATTTTTCAAAGGCTCTTACTAAAGATACAATTGAGTATCTCTGGCAAAAATTAGGGGTTATTGCTCCTCCTTCTTTCAACTAGATGCATAAGAGTGTGCATCATTCCAATGGAGTACTTCAAGATTTATTATTTTTTTCTTGAACTAATGAAGGCTACCTCTCAGGGGGAGTAGATAGTACATATGTAGATTCCAAAAGGGAAAAGAGAAAAGAAAAGTCCTATGTAGGTTATGTGTTAAAGGTATAGGTGTTACCCTTTGATATTGTCAAAGGGGGAGAGAAAAAAGTTCAATACAGTCCAAAGAGAGTTGGATGAGTCTATGGCCCTTTGCTATTGATGTCAAAGATAGAGAGAGTTGGTTGAAAACCCATAGTATATAGAAGAGAATATGGTCTAAAGACCATAGGGGGATAGAGTGTTTAGGAGTAAGAGAATGTGAATATAAAGGGTGAGAGATGTCCCAATCAAGGGGAGTGCTACTTGTTGTAGAGGTATTGTTGGTTCATTTTATTGTTGATGGTTTTTCAGAATTGGTGTTGCCATCAATAAAAAAGGGGGAGATTGTTGCAAGTATGTTGTTGGTGTTGTCATTGATGTCAACAGTTGCTAGCATTGGTCATTGATGTCAACTATATGGATATTGTGTTGGAAGGATGTTGGTGTTTTCATAGCTGGGGAGATTGTTGTCAAGTGCTAGTATGGATGTGTTGTGGTTTATTGTTATCATCATTTTTGTCATTGATTTCCTGATGGATAAGAGTTGCAGTTGTAGTAAGTTCACGCTTTTTCCAAGTTCTTTTGAGAAAATTTGAATAAAAGATATTACAATGTGACATAGTGATGTTTAGTGTTGTGCTTCACATTTCTTTATTATTGATGTTATGCTTGTGTGGTTTGGATATGTTGATCAGAGGTGTTCAAAGATGTTATATGATCTAGAGTTACAAGTTTTGGATCGTTCTGCAGTGAAAGTTGTACTCACTAGTGTGTGTATTTGTGAAAAAGGTTGTCTAGGAGAAATGAGATTGCTCCACATTTCTCTGCATTGAGGTTTCTTGTCTTGTGAACTTTGGAATGTGCTTACAATGTTTGTATCTACTGTCCCTTGAATTTTTAAGTTTTGAGGTGCTTCGTGAATTTGGTTAGTGAGTTGGATGTCTATGCTAGTATGTCTGACTGCACAAAATGATGGTGTTCTTAGTTTTAGGTGATTATGAAGAGTTGCAAAATATTCTGAAGATGCTAGAATATTCAAAGATTTTGTATGGATATTGAGGAGTGTTTTTATGTGAGTTGGAGGTTGCAGATGGTTTAGAGTTGTTGTGGTGGATATTCTTGTTGCTCTAATATGGATTTCTCTTTGTAATAATTCCTTTCTTTCTTCTTTCTAATTCAATAGTGCGCCCTTCTTTCTTTTGGGTAGTGAGCTCTCCAAAAATGAGCCTATTGTATTTGGTGTTGCTATTACTTTATATTGTGAGCTAATCCTCATTGTGGCTTTTCCCTTCTTGGTTTTTCCACGTAAATTTGGTGTTCTATTGTGCATGGTGTTTTGATGTGTTGTTGTTTCACTTTTTTACTTTCATGTTAAATCTTATTAAGGGTTTAAGGGCTAATAAAGATATGAATGTTAATGAGGTTTTTGATGTTTTAATGTACAACTAATTCACACCCCCTCTCAGTTGTCCTATGCATCTAACAAACACACCCACATGTCAAATTACACAATCACATACAATGTAAAATACAATGGTTGACTACTATGCCAATATAGTATATTATTTAAAATATCAATTGCACCATTAACCAATCCCACATCCACTCACAAATTACACATCAAAATTATATATTGGCCAACATACAACAGAATCACATTGTCCATATGATTTTTATCAACATTGCTTGATTCTATATACCTAATATATGTAGGAACACTGAAGGTAACTAATGTGGTTAATGACCTCAATACTATTTTTATTGTGGATTATGAGCATAATGTTTTTTGAATATTACTACATATATGCATATAATATTGCACACTCCTCAACACTCAATGAGACATTTTCTAGACCCAAGAGGACTTGTGATCCCTTATATGTTGTATATGCATTCCTAATATTTGTTAACATTTCTATGAATTTTATTTATTTTGGATCATGTCCTTGTTGATAAAAAATATTTCCAAGGCTATAATAGTCTAGAATGTAGCCAACAATTCTTCACCATATGTGTTTTTGATTAAGGGTAAAAAATAGGTTTTGATGGGACCCTGAAACCCAGTGCAAGTAGTTTTGATGGGATCCGTGACCCAATCCAAAGAGGGCATGCTGCTAACAAAAAATAATCAATAAATCATCAGTAGCCAAACATCATCAACCATCAAAGATCAACAATACAACTCAAGATGCAAATAATAAGAACCAAAGAGAAGGGGCCTTAAACCCTTTTACAAGCAGGTCTTGACATGAGCCTTAAACCCATAGATAAACTTGAGCCCCACCTGATTCAACCAATCATCAAAAAACCAACTACTCAGAACATTCATTTTTTATCCCAAAAAAATAGAGAGCATTTCTTGAATCAACCAGGCATCAACAAACCAAATACTCAGAATATCCATTTCAGATATAAGAGAAAAAGAGAAAAAAAATGGTATAAAACACAAAATGGACCCTATTTCTCAACAAAATCAAAATATCCCCACATCCCACCTCAATAGGGGCTTTGGGAAACATAATAGAAAATTGCAAGAACTTAGCTTCCCTATAACACAAAAACATCTGGTACCAGGAAACCAACTCATTCTCCACCTCTAAAGGAGAGAGCTCCCCTCTAATGGAGAGGATGTCACGACCAGCTAATCCACCACCAACTGAGATCTCTAGCCCCCTCAATCTCCACCTCCATAGGAGAAGCATCCACCTCAATAAGATAAGCAACTAAGGAAACCAAAACCCATCAACTCCCATCTCCACCTCAAAAGGAAAGGAATCCACCTCCATAGGATTTCAGGAGAAAACCAACACAACAACCAAACAAGCGATCAAAGCATCCTTCGGTAAATGCAGCACCAAGATCATACTATGGACCAAAAGAAGATAATCGAATAACAACCACATAGCCACCATAACAGCTTTTAGGCTAAAACTCATCTAGGTTTTCAATAAAATCTTGAAGAACAACCCAACCATAAGCCAATAAACAACAAAAATAGGAAACAACATTTGGGATCTAGGAAAAATGCTAGAAAAAAACCCAACCAAGAGAACACAATCTAGAAACAACCCAGACAAAGAACCAGACCAACAACTACTCAAAAGATCTAAGCCCAAAGAGAGAAAAAGAAAACAAGACCTAAGAGGGAAAAGGGAACAACCCATATAAGAAGGAAATTGAGAGTCATCCAAACCATTAAACACCCAAGCAACCCCAACATGTTGGTCAAAGCCAAAGATAGGCCAAAACTCAATAGTTCCAACCAATGGGAAGCACCTCCATACCACAAAATGGAAATTAGTAATGACCATGAAACACCTATGGCAAGAGCTACTAAAAAGGTGCCACCAAACATACATCAAAGAGGGGTTGAGGGAAGCCAAGAAGAAACCAAAAAGAGAGTAGGCCAGAAAAAAGAGCACCCAAGCCATCCCATTACACCCAATAGGACCAGAAATAATCCCATCCTCCAACCAAACCTCCTCAGAAAACCCAAAGCACACATTCACTAGTTGTAAGGAAAAACAAGTGCTCCCCACAAAGGCCACAACCAAGACCCTCAAGAAGAAATGCAAAGGCCAAGCCAAAAAGTAGACAAAAACTAGAGGAACAACAACATCCTCCATCCCATTTTGATGAAGAAGCAAATCTATCACCTCCCAACTGGATGACAACTTGCTATGCACCATCACCACCCAACTGGAAGAAGGAAGCAAACAACATGAAGCCATAACAACCCAACAACGAGAACCGCTAAAAAAGGTGCCACCAAATAGACAACAGAGAGGGGCTGAGGGAAGCCAAGAAGAAACTAGAAAGAGAGAAATCCAGCAAAAAGAGCACCCAAGCCATCCCATTACGCCCAATAGGACCATAAATAATCCCATCCTCCAACCAAACCTCCTTAGAAAACCCAAAGCACACACTCACCAACTATAAGGGAAAAAAAGCGCACCCCACAAAGGCCACAACCATAACCCTCAAGAAGAAATGCAAAGGGCAAGCCAAAAAGCAGATAGAAACCAGAGGAATAACAACATCCTCCATCTCATCCTAATGAAGAAGCAAATATGTCACCTCCCAACTGGATGACAACAACTTGCTCTACACCACCACCACCTGACTGGAAGAAGGAAGCAAACAACACAAAGCCATCGCAACCCAACAACACAACAACAACTAGTCCATCCACAAGTCACCATCGCCTCCCAAAAAAGATCCATCCACGTCCTTTGCATCCTCTCCTTCTCCATTTGAATCATCTCCAGAATTCAAATTTCCCCCTCCTCCCCTCTTCCCTCTCCTCTCCATCCTCCTATTCCTCACAATTATTCATAGATTTCCCTAGAGTGTATGTGTTATTTTCTCTTCACCATATGTGTTACCTATACACATTCATTAAATATTTGAAAAAATAATTTACATGCATTTCTACAAATATACTTATTCCATCATAATCTAAATGGAAAATTAGATATGAATGATCCACATAATTTTAGTAAAGTTTTCAAATCCAATAAAGATTAGTGGAATTTTAAGATATTCATGAAAAGAAAGAATGACAAATTATTACCTAATCTAGTGAGGAGAACAAAACAAATAAGCTAGATCTATAAAATTTTAGTAGAGTAATGACACACTATAGAAAGAAAGAAATAAAAAAGAGGAACACAAAAAAAAAAAAATTTACCTTGGGAAACCCTCATAAGGGAAAAACCTAGAATTCAAGGAATTTACACCTAATATTGATACATGAACATCCTAGGAAAATGAGTAATTTTACATCAACCAAAAATGTTTTCTTCGATCTATTTTTTTTGGGACTCTAATACTTTACTTTTCTAATCATTTTGGTATTGTTGTAGTTATAATTTATAATCTATTCACTATTTAAGCACTTATAATAGTAGCATAAACCCTTTAGTGTGATACCACATTTTTATCATAGTGGTTTGTGGTTTCAAAAAAGATCCAATAGATTAGTACATCCATGTCAATGTGTTCATTCCACATTACTTGATAATTTGACTAGATAGAATTCCAAATCTACTTGACGACCTGGACACACTATGTGCTAGAATTTAAATCCTTCCACTAAGGGGTAATAAACCAAGGTATTTATTAGTCTCATGGAGGGTTATATTTAGCTTGTGCATTTAATTTTCAAGCAAATAAAGAAACTTATAAATCAAGGAAATACTATAAAAATAGGTCTAGTTCATTTTGAAGACTCAAAAGAGGACAAGAAGACATCCAAGGGTCAACTAATGTCTAGTAGAGTAGAGTAAAGTTCAAAGAAAAGGGATTTTCCTAAGGAAGATAATATTTAATCATGTGGAAGAACATTACATTATATTGTAAGCCAATACTATAGTATAGCATATTGTAATCCCATTGGAGTATTAACTATTGATATAGTAATGATTAATGGGTATTCCTTTGTTTGGTCTAATTCATGTTCATTATATTTATTTGATTTTAAGTATCACTTTGCATGGATTGTGTTTATTTATGTTGATGATGTATGGATAAGGAATCCTTAGTTGGACTCTCCTAACATGACTACATTAGATGATATGAGAGTTTATACATTAGAAAAAGTTTATACATTGATTATGTTCTAGGTTATCAATTAGGGAGGTGGATCATAGAGGGATTTTGTAGATATCTTATAGTATAGGTATATTGGGTAGAAAGTATCAATAAATTTTAATTTATCTTCCAATATTATAGTGTTGGGTAGAAGATAATAGAGGACATTGATGTTGATAGAATGCCAATTGTGAAGGAGTCAATATTGGTAACATTGGGTTAATGATAATACACAAAATGATATTATAGATATATCAATAATTTAAGTTAATTTGAAATATTTGAAGATGATTTAAATTGAAAAATAACTTACTACGCCTTGTTGTAAAGATGCATACTAGAAGATTGTTTGTCAAAAATAAATTTGAAGTTCCTAGTTTGGAAAGATTTGGAAGGATTTTTTTTGGTATTTCCAATGATATGATATGATGTCTATAATTGAAAGGTTCATGGAAAAGGAAATGAGATCCTTAGTTATATTGATAGGATTCTTGGTTATATGAAGATAGTAGAATAGATGGAACTTGTAAGGAGAATGATGTTTAGAATTGGTAGAGAAAAAAGGAAGGCTACCAAGAGTGATGATACAATGGACATTAATAAATATGTAGTTAAACAATAAATATTAGGTGGAAAGGAGAATTAGTTTCCATGTTATAAATAGAGGTGATTGTTTCAAGGAATAATGGAGTTGTGGTTAGGTAGTTGAATCCAAATAATTTGGTTGGTAGATATGTCATGAGTGGTGTGTGATTGATAGTGAAAGTGAAGAAATTTATTGTGATGTAGATATGGAATACTTGGGATTAATATGTGATTAGTTCAATTTTTTGACCTAATAGGGCTCATAATTAAAGGCATAAAGAACAATGAGAAAGAAGGTGGTGAATAAAATTAGAGGGATTATGCATGAAAAAGAGGAGAGGAATTAGAGAATTGTGATATCGAAGTTATTCCTAGAAAATGAGTAGCTAAGTTGAAGAAATAACTTTACATGGAATGTGTCCTTTGAATTGTTAGATAGAAACATTACACTCCTAAATTTATATTTAAAATTACCTTTACAAGGGTATGTGCAGGATCATCATGGAAAAATAGGCCCTTAAGTGGCGAAAAATTCAGAAAAATCAAAGTTAGGCAACTTGATGTAAAAATTTGAATAAGTTATCTATATAATTTTAAAAATATGTAAGAATAGAATCTGTATAAAATTGAATGTAGTTTCTAAACTACTAGGTTTATTTTTAAAAAAATCTATTTGGTGAAAATTTGAAACTTAAATTTCAAGGAAAAAAATAAGTAGGTGTCTCTCTGACCACCCTAACCACAATAAAATGATAATTTTTTTTTATAATATTTTAGATATAAATAGAGGACTCATGTCCTGATGTGATGCATATTTTTTGTAATTTTTTCCAAGTAAATAATTAATTATGAATTTTTATTACAACTTTTAAAAAATATAAAAACTCGTATGTCTAACCACCTTTAACTTGGTCAAAACTTCATCAAATTCAAAAAAAAAAATCCTATAATATGTGAAGAATGTGACATGTTTCAAATTCAAAAATGTGATACCGCTTTGAAAGCTATAGATGTTTTTCAATCAGCCTATCAATCAGGACTTTAGTCATAATTCAAATAGAAAATGAATAATAATTATTTATTAAATTCAAAGTAAAGCATAATTTATATTGGTGGAAAGTTAAGAATCTCCTTTAAAAACCCTTTTCATTTCATCAATTTTGGGTTAAAAAAAGTCGTCAACCACATACCCTACACATACCCATCATATCACTACTTTTTGGCCCATCATGATCCTGCACATACCCACAAGAATGCAACAAGATAGGTTATATAAGTTTTAGAGTATCATCTTAAGTAGAGATACCAAGTTCTACTCTTGTGGTTGACACACATTGAGGAGTGAACTTGCATAGTTTAGTCGTATCCTAACACCAACTAAAATTTTAAAAGTTGTATATATAAGAAGAAAGACACTCTAGTTGGTTTAATGGAAAGTTACCAAGGGTGTTGGTAGTCTATTTTAGATTTCAAGAAGACAAAGACACTAGCATATATTAATTTTTTTTATAGATATATAATGTCAAGAACAACTTAAATACATGGGAATATAACATACAAATGACTCACTTAGAGAAGGATTTATTCACGGCACACTTAAGAAAGAAATGGTTTCCTTTGTAATAAGATTAATGATGTTTGGAGTAGCTTGAGTTATAATGGATCTAAATAATTACAACTTAATTTAGGTAGCACAAAACCATAAACAATTATTATTAGGATCAATTATGGTGGAACAAAAAGGTACAAAATATATTCTAGTAAGATCAAAGTTTTAATTGTGAGGGAAAATAATTTCTTTAATAGAGGACAACAAAAAATTAAGGAATTATTGATAGTAACAATGAATATGAAGGTATGTGAGATCCTTAGCATGGGTTATTGATCTATAGAAAGTGGCATAGGTTGTTTTGGAGAGATAACTAAAGGATGTAGTTTAGAGGAATACATCAAGTCTATACATAATATGGGTATTACAAAAAAATGTATTCTTAGATAGAAGGGACCAAGTGCATGAATTAGGATTTCATCAAAGTATGATTGGAATCAAGATTCTACATTGAAGGATGTTGATACAATGTTTAGTAACACCTACAAGGTTGAGAATACCAAAAAGAAGTAAATAATGAAAAAATATGGTTGTGGAATATATTACCTAATAGATAATATTATCCATAAGGTTTTGGTCAATACATAATGGATAGAGACATAAAAATGTGTATAGTGGTAAAATAAAGAAGATAAGTGAAGAAATTAAGAAATTCCATGAGACAAAGATGGAAGATGAAATCTAGTATATTCATGTGTTGAAGTAAATATAGTGAACATGAACTTCAAAAGATAACATGATGACTCAAAAATGATAAAGAGGATGTTTTAACTAGAATAAGAGAAGATAAAATTGGTTTTGATAGTACAAAAGAGGAATTAAAATTTATAGTAAGACACAAGGAGTCCAAATAAACCAAAGAATATATTATGATAAAAATAATATAGAAATAAAACACATAGATTGTACAACTAGTTGTGGATTAGGAAGTGGAGAAAAATGGAGAGAAGATAGTTGCAATAAAATGTGGGAAGATTATGAAGCAAAAAAAATGATAGACGAGATAATATAAAGGGGGAATATTTATGGAAATATTGGGAGAAAATAATACTATTTTTTGATAGATACAACATTGAGAATAAAGTAGGAATTAAAATCTTGGAAAAAACAATAGGAGATGGAATAAGTAGAGAATTTTGATTATGGTGAAGAACTAAGGTTGTGGAATAATTAAGGAGGTAGTAAAGATAAAAGGAATATTGGAAGATCTAGGAAGAATGATAAGGATGTATTTTCCAAAGAAGAAGAATGAAACTAAGATATAAAATCTAGGGAAAGCAGTGATAGTGAATTTTATTGTAGAATACATAAGGGATGATGGATTGGAAGGTAAGTAAAAGGTAATATATGTATTTTCCAGAGATAATGGAGAAATAATATAATCTAAGTTAAATTAAAATGTAGAGTAAGTGTAAAATGATTATAAGACACCTTGAAAAGGAAATAGGTGATTATTCTTGGGGTTTAACAATAATAGATGGACAAAAGATGATAAAACATAAAACTATGAGGATTAGGTAAAATGAGAATGCATGATTTAGATAATTAAATATATTAATGGGAGAAAACCTAGCTTAAGGATAGCAGGTTAGCCTAGATGATAATGGAGAAGATGGAGCTAGTTTTTAAGAATTGAATGGTAACCCATATTGTAGAAGAAAAGGAAAGTTTTATGAGGATAGCATAAGTATATATATTTTAGTAGATATTTAATGAAGGTGTAATTTTTAAGACAAATATAGTAATAATTTATTGGGAATAAGGTGAGTACACTAGAAGAAAAGGAGATGAGAAGATAGAATAGAGATATGATAGTAAATGTAAGAAAATATAACACATAAGATGTTTTGATGGTGTATGTTGTGAGTGGAAGATGTGTAATGATAGATAATTTTTTGCAAGTATGATGGTGTTATCACTGATGTCAACACAAAGTCTATTGACTAGTATTGTCATTGATGTCAACTATGGGATGGAGATGTTGAGGATATTGAGAAAATTATGAAAAAGAGGAAAACAGGTTGTGCATGTGTAGTTGAGACCTTGAGGAAGTGTTGTGAGTACATGGAGCTATTATTTTTGTTGTAGAGTCTGAAGGTGAGTTGGAATGAAGTAATGAGTTGAGATGATGTCTCTGGTACTAGGTTTCCAAGTGCTTTTGAGAAAAATTGATAAACAGAGTAAACTATGTTGTGCAAGTGTTCATAGCGTGCTCCAGTATTGTGCTTTGTGTTCCTTCAGTGTTGATGATATGCCTATGTGGATCTTATAGGTTATTCAAGGTTGTGATATATTTCTATATTCAAAGTTTTAGTTATTGGATCATTATATAGTGTGAGATATTTTCACCAATGTGTGAACCACTTGTTCAGTGATGTTTTTTGTGGTCTAGGAGAAATGCATTTGCTCCATGTTTCTCCATTGTTTGGCTTCAGGTTATGTAGATTTGGGAAGTTAATTATAGTGCTTTTATCTTTTTTATTCAAGTTTTTACTTGATTTGGTGCAGCATAGTGTGAGATTATTTATCAGTATGCAAATAAGGGTTACCAGTTGTTCTGAGTTGAAGTATTTGTATGATGCAAGTTTGGATGATTTTTTTTATGAATCTTAAGTAGTTCATGGATTATTCTGGATCAAGTTCAAGTAAATTATGTTTTCTAAAACTTTTAGCTTTTTGGATTGGTTTAAGGAAGCGTGTACTTAATGATTATGGTGTTTTGCATGGGTGTTGGTTGACCTTATGTTTAACACTACATGTGAGGCTTATGGAAGCACGTTGAAGTATGTTGGGATCTATTTGGGTCCTAATTTAGGATTTATGTAGGTTACCTTTTGTTCCTATCCACCATGGGAATGTTTAGGTGCTGACCTATTTTGAATTTGTATGTATAATGGCTAGTGGCCGACGTTGGAGAAAGTTTTTGTGGTAGAGCTTGATAGAAATATGTATGGTGTTGATGCAAGTGAGAGAGATGAAAGAGAAAGAAGCAAGATAGATGTGAGTGATGTGTGTGATGAAAAATTGAGTAGAGAAGTGTGAATTTCATGTTAGGCTATTAAAAAGTGCAAGACAACTGAGAGGGGGGTGAATCATTTGTCACACAAATTCAAATTTAAAACTTCAACACTTATTAATTCCACGACCACACTATTTTTTTATTAAGTATGAAGATGAAAAATAAATAACATAAAGTAAAATCAACACAATGAAAACCTGATTTTTACATGGAAAACCCAATGAGAGAAAAACCATGGTGAGGATTAACTCACAATATAAAGAAATTATAAAATAGAATACAGAGGCTCACTGCCCAGAAGAGGACTCACTGTCCAAATACAAAGGCTCACTGCCTACAGAAACGACTCACTGTTCAATAGGGAGGATCATCGCCTACAGATACAAAAGAGAACATAAGATCCACCACAAAAATTAACACACATCCACAACCTTTATTAAAGGATTGTAGAAACCTTCAGCTCACTGCCTTCAAGAATCTAACACAATGAAGTATTGCTGCCTCAATTCACTTTCACACACTTCTGCTCTTTTGATTTGTGGCTTACTTCATCACTTTTTATCTCCTCCAAATCTTCATAATCTAACTTGCATTTATACCATCTTCAACCTTAGAAACTTTTTCCAAGGTCGGCCACATAAGCTTCATTCATAAAATTAAAATTAGGTCGACAACTCAACATTCCCATAGTGGAAAAGAATGAGAGTGGACCAATAAAACATTTATCCAACACTAAAAGATAATGTCTTGGATCAACCACACGCTTCCTTAATTAAATTTTAATTCTTCAAATGAAGTGTAAACACCAGGTTGGCCAAACCTAATGAAAACACAAATGAGCATTAATGTACATGCTTTCCAACAAGAATATGACATGTGGATGACACAACACACTTCATTATGCACAAGAACACATCTCAAATTCATTTAGATACATCCATAGTAAGTGCAACAATCTTCAAAAACCAAACTTCTTCCATCAGTCCATCTAGATTGTGCAAACTCATACAACAACTCTGAAACATGACTTCCAGATCACTAAACCTCAAACCTCTTTTCCAGAACCTAGAGAACACCATTATAAGACATATGCCAAATATTTAAGATCTGAAATAGAACAATGGAGGACTGTGAAGCAGAAACATTTCTCCCAATCCACAAAAGACCAACTCTGCTAGAACAGTTCACACACTAGTGAACGTAACTTTCACATACCATCAAACCAAAAGCTTCAATTTAGGAGATATCACCACTAGAACACCATTAGAAAACCTTCAGGTCCCCACAAGCATAAGATCAACATAGGAGAAATGTGGAGCACATATCAAAGCACATTTTGAACACATTCATAACTTTGACTTCTCTCTTTATTAATTTTCTCAAAAGTACTTGGAAACTCATCATTTCAGCACATTTGCAACGTCATAAAGATAGCTCCATGTACTCATAACATCTCAGCAACATCTCAACTATACATGTACAATCTGAAACATACTGAACTATGTTGACATCAATGACAACATTAATGACAACACCACCAAACTTGTGTTACTTGCAACATAGGGTTCATGAAAGTAGTGAGCCCATGAAGGCATCTGAAATATTTCATGTGATACTATGAAAGTGTGTGAGAAATTTTTATGGACACCTTGGTGCATTGAGAAATGTTCTCTATGTAACATTCTTCTTCTATCTTCTTGTATTCTTTCTATGGTAGTGAGCCCTGGCTGTGAGCCTTTTGGATAGTGTATCCTATTTTGGTAGTGAGCCCTCTTTTACCAATTTTTCTATTACTTATATTGTGAGCTAATCCTCACTGTGTTTTTCCCTCATTGGGTTTTCCACATAGATATGGTGTTCTCCTATGTATGGTGTTATGATTTTAGTTTCTATTATCTAAATTTTGTGTTTAATCAAACTAATAGAATAAGGGTTTAATGAATGCTTGTTGATATGATTTCTATTGAGGTTTTTGAAGATTTAATTTGGTACAAATGATTCACCCCCCTCTCAGTTGTTTTTTTCATTTCAACACAAATAATTATGTATGTTGTAAGAGTAATGAATTTTCATATTTTAAGATTAATTTGTTTTAGAGGAATATGGTAAAACATTTAGCACAATAGGAGTACAAAATTGATGTATGAAATGGTCATAATTAGATCTGACATAGGCCAAGTAGTGAGCGGAACTTAGTAGATTTATGTTAAATTTAAGTAGGGAATATTTGACCTATGAAGAATATTTGAAAGTATTTGAGTACAAAATTTGATTAATATATTTGTTATTGTTGGAAAATTGTTAGATATATAAAGTTTCATGGATTTAAACTAGGTTAGAGATCTAGATAATATAAGGTCTGCACGTGGCTTTGTTTTTGTTGTATTTAGAGGTGTATCAAGTTGGGTGATTAAGAGGCAACCTATAATTGCTCTCTTCATTATTGAAGTAGAATAAATGATTGTGACACATGTTTATAAAGAAACTATGAAATTATAGATACTATTTTTAAGTGTTAATTTTGAAAGAAAGACTACGAAGATCAGTTGCTATAGTTAGAGTGTAATTTTTTTTCAAAAGTTAGAGTGTAATTTTTTTTCAATTAATCTAATGTACTAAGCTTAGACCAAACATATTATTTTTAGCATCACTTTATCCACAAGATGGTAGAGAATAAGAAATTTCAAAGGGAGAAGGTTAATACCTTGATAAATGTAGTTGATTCTCCTATAAATCTAATGAGAACTATATTTTTAATGGTGCTAGGATGCAATGGATTTTTCTTTTCCTACACTTAGTTTCTTTCCAATTTCTTTATCTCTTTTACAATCAATGTTAAGTGGGATAATATTCAAAATTTGTTCTTCTATTCACATGTAGAAAGTTCCTTATATGAAAATAAAAATAGTAATGGATGGTTAAAATTTAAGTCTTTACTGGTTTCAACCAATGAAAAGTTTTAGGTGACATGTTTCCAAATATATTCATGATCATATGCAAACTATTAATCTTGATAATACAGATTGATAGGGTGGTTTAGGAAAGTGCAAGTTATATTTATTAATATGTTTCACATGCATGAATAGATTAATTAAACTAATGGTTCCAAAGTGATTATTTATATTCTAATGGATCAACAATGTCATGGGGTTAGCTTTTGCAACAATTTTCCAACCTCACACAACACTGCTTTTTGCTTACGTGAGCTACTCTAAGGGATGTCAGCTCTTTCCAAGCAATTCGGATTACGCTTTTGAATGCAACCAAGTTCTTTCTTATGCAGTAGAATAGGTAATCATGACTCGAGTGCAAGGGTCTGCACTGAGCCGAAAGGTAATCATGAATCCTTTACCAAGGTCAGCACTGGATCCAAATATTTAGGCAAATAAAAAGCTTTTTTTTTATTGATAGAAAAGGCCTCAGGCCTAGTTACAATAAAGATGGCGTTGAAGCCAACTTGGTATTAACAATGAGTAGGACTCATTGGAACAACTACCCCTGCCAACATGGATACTCTTTAGGATGCTAGTGATCCATTCATGTAACCTTTATCCCCTGAACTAACTAACTAGCTCTTGTTGTTCTAAATGTTGATGATTCTAGATGCTGGTGATACTGTTGATCTTCAAGCAGGTGCACCGTGTTCTCCCAATCGAGCTACACAATGGCTCACCCTATCCACAGCTCAGTCCTCACTTCTTGAGACTAGGCTGACATCAATGTAGCGCTTTGCTTTGCATTTTTTGGAACTCTCTGAAGTGGGAGCATTCGTTGTAGTATGGACCTTTTCTTTGAGGGCTTGAATGTGATTTTGATTGTGGGTGTAATGTTTCAACTACTTTGAGGATGTATGCTCCCCTATATAAGCTATTAGTACGAATCCCTAACATTGGTAGAATGACATGCAGATTCAAGATAATCTCCCAATGTCTGACTTTTGTCGAATGGCCTACAATGTTGATCCACCTGGTGGCAACCCTGCACATTGGATGTGCTTCCAACCTTAGAGCTCACTGAGTTTGCAACCTCGGGTGAGTCCTACTGGACTACTTCCACACTCGGGTGTCTAGATTTGATACGGATCAAGGATCTGGCATCCACGTTGGGGTGTCTGACTTGGTGCGCACGTAGGTCTGGTCTGGTGCAACTTAGTAAACTGGGTTCAAACTTTGGGGTCACTGATGGACTCCTTGACATTGGATGTCATTCACTTTATGTCATATTTTGACTTGCTGACAAGTTTTCCTTTTGGAACAAGGGTGCGAGTCCCTAGCTGGAACTGCACTCAAACGTGATGAGGCTGGAGATCATGTATCCCTAGGGTGAACACTCATTCCCCTTACATTCTCCCCCACTTAAAGATGGGCGATGTCCCCAACGCCTACACTCATTTTCCTTGGTTGGTTATGGGTGACTTCAATACTTCTTTTTATGATGAGGAGAAAATGGGAGGCTCTCAGGCTGATCCTAAGAGCATATTTGATCTTAGAACTTTTATGGATAATAATGCCCTACTTGATGTTAAGTTGTCTAGAGTCAATTTCACTTGGTCAAATAGATGTGTGGGAGTGGATAATATTCAAGTTAGGCTAGATAGGGATTTGATTTATGTGCCCTAGATTGTGGACTTTACTTGTTCATTGTCCTCTATTAGCATTGTGGAATGGATCACTTCCCTCTTTCTTTTGTTGTAGATAAGTTTGGAAGGAAGAATAATTTTCCATTCATATTTGAAGCTATGTGGCTTAGGGATCCTTTCTTTTTGAAGTGCGTTGAAAGTTGGTGGCAAGTTAATGTGCTTGGTAGTGTGACATTTAGAGTTGCAAAGAAGCTTATTTTTTTCAAAAAGAACCTCAGGAAGTGGAATAGGGAATTGTTTGGTCATATTTTTGAGTCTAAAAGCTCTATCCTTAAAAAATTGGATGATGTTTAGCTTTCTATTTAGTCGAAGGGGTTATTGGAGGATATTCAGATTCAAGAAGATGGTCTTTTGGTTCAGTTGCATGATGTTATTTCCAAGGAGGAAGATTTATGGAGACAAAGGTCCAGAGCTATCTTGCTTAAATTAGGGGATCAAAATTCAAAGTTTTTTCACCTCACTACCCTCAGGCATAAAGATTCTAACAGAATTTCTTCGATCTATTGGGATGGGTTGCTGTTGGAAGTTGGGAAGGATATTCAGGGTGTGGTGACCAGGTTTTTTGAGGACCTCCTAAAGGATGACCTGATTTGGGATCGAGGAAGTGTGGATGCGGCCCTGGAAGCTATTCCCAATTTGATGTCGGAGCAATTGAATAAGGATTTGACTGTTATCCCCTCTGCTTCAGAAGTCAAGGAAGCAATGTTTTCTTTTGAAGGTAACAAGGCTCCTGGCCCTAATGGGTTTCCCTTCTTATTTTCTCAGTCGTGTTGGGAGATTGTCTCTGAAGATGTGATAAATGCTACTAAGGAGTTCTTTGGTTCTAGAAGTTTACTTAAGGAACTAAACACTACTTTCATCATCTTGATTCCTAAAACGTCTTATGCTATGTCCTTCAGTGACTTTCATCCCATTAGCCTTTGTAACTCTATCTTTAAATTTTTTCCAAAGTTCTTACGACTAGATTGTAGAAACATTTACCGTTTCTGATTTCTCATTAGCAAAGTGGCTTTGTTAAGGGATGGTAGATCTGTGACTCTGTTATCATGGTTCATGAACTTTCTCATTCCATTTTTGTTTCCAAAAATTGAAGGTTCTTTTTGAAACTGGATTTACTTAAAGCCTATGATAAAGTCAATTGGAAATTCCTTCTAAGTGTGCTAGTTAGATTTGGATTTTGGAAGAAATTTATCTAGTTGGTTGAGTAGCTCATCTCTTCTCCCTCGTTTGTTGTCTTGGTGAATGGTTCCCCTTCTCCTTTCTTTTGAAGCTCACGTGGGTTGCGGCAGGGTGATCCTTTATCATCGCTTTTGTTTATCCTTATGGCAGAGGCTTTGGGTCGTAATATCACGAAGGCACTTCAAGTTGGTTTGATGAGCGGTCTTTTTCCTTCTTCAAGATGTATCCTGATTACTCACCAGCAATTCGTCGATGACACTATGTTGATGGGTGAGTCCTCTTCCAAGGAAGCAAGGGTGGTTAAGAAGCTATTGGCTAACTATGAAAAGGCGTCGGGTCAAAAGATCAACCTTCCTAAGTGTCAGATTTTTTTCTTTAACACTTTGGAAGGTTTGCAAATTAAGGTGACCAAAATTTTATCTTGCAACCGTGGTGATTTTCCCTCCTCTTATTTGGGTCTTCCTTTGTGGGTTTCCAAGGTTCCAGACTTTTTTTGGTTGGGTTTGCTAGACAAATTCAATAGGAAATTAGCTGGCTAGAAAGGTGCACTTCTCAGTCAAGTAGGTAAAATCTAGCTCATTATTGCCACTCTTCAAAACCTGCCTTTGTATGCTATGAGTCTTTTCAAAGTTCTTGTTAAATTCGAAGGAAAAATGGATCAAATTATGAGAATATTTCTTTGGTCTGGGGTGGAATCTAAAGCCAGGGTTCCTCTTGTTGCCTGGGATCTGGTGTGCAAACCTAAGAAGTGGGGTGGTCTGGGAATTAGAGATCTTTACTCTTTTAATTATGCCCTTCTAGCTAAGAATATCTACAGGCTTTTGAATGGGGATGCAGGGTGGGCCCGTCTGGCGGGTAATAAGTACTTCTTTGGGCTAGATAGTCCTTGGGATATTCTCTCTGCTTATACGGTTCCATCTGGATCGTGTTTCTGGAGGAATATTCTACTCTACAGAGATGTTGCTAAAGGTGTAAAGTGGTTGTTGGGCGATGGTAAGTGTATTCTTTTTTGGGAAGACATTTGGTGTGGGAATTGTCCTTTGATCTCCCTTCTGTGGGCTCCCCATATTGCTCCTCTCTGCAAGCAATTCTTTGGTGTCAAGGTGGTAGATTATTTTGTGAATGGGGCTTGGAAAAAATTTGATGCTTGGGACCCATCCTTGAAGGTGCTTAAGGATATCCTAGGATGTGTTCGGATCCCTATGTTTCCTAGACAGGATAGAGTTGTTTGGGCCCCTTGTCCTAGTGGTAACTTTTTGGTGGCCTCTGATTTTATGAGTTCTATGGTGGTTCCTGATTCTTTTCCATTTTGGGGGATACTTTGGAATAAGTATATGGTTCCTAAGGTTAATGTTTTCTATTGGTTGTTAATGCAAGGTAAAGTTCTTACGATTGAAAATATTTGTAAGAGGGGGTTTTCCATTCCCAATAGATGTGTTCTTTGTGAAGCTAATGGGGATAATGCTTTTCATATCCTCATTGAATGTGAGTACTCTTTTGCTTTGTGGAGTAGATTCCTTACTCTATAGGATGTGGGATGGATTTTTTTAGAATCTTTAGTTAAGTTTTTTGAGTAGTGGTCCTGCCCTTCTTACTCTCCTATGCTGCGGGCTCTTTGGGATCTTATGGCCCCGCATATTACTTGGGGTCTTTGGAAAGAAAGAAATAATAGGATTTTTTGGGAATCTAAGCTTAAGGTAGATAGTCTTTTTATCAAGGTTCGTCTGGCTATTTTGGAGAATTTTTCTCTCATTAGAGCTGACTCTCTAAAGTGTGATCTGACTATGTGTCTTGCTAGCTATGACTTAAAGGTTATTTCTAATTGGAGAATCTCTTTGATTCCTACCATGCACCCCAGGGCTAGCACTATTGCAAGGAGAAATACCAAATGGCAACCTCCTCCAGAAGGGTGGATTAAAATTAAATTTGATGGGGCAGCAAAGGGGAATCTTGGGCCTGCAGGATGTGCGGGGGTGTTAAAGATAGTTCTAGCAGACTTCTTGGCATGGTGGTACTCCCATTGGGTAATCAAGCAAATCATCGTGTGGAAGCAGAGGCTGTGTTCATAAGTGTAAAGTATGTCATTGGCAAAGGGTATTCAAAAATTTGGGTGGAAGGTGACTTAATGAATGTCATTAATTATCTGAATGGAGTGCATCCCTTGAGTTGGAACGTGGATCAACTAATCAAAGATACGGTAATTATGCTTCAAACATGTGTTGAGACCCATATTTCTCATGTTTTTTGAGAAGGCAACTCTCTTGTTGATTGCTTTGCCAATGTGGCTGTCAGCCTTAGCCAATTTCGCTTGTGGGAGGAGGGATCTATCATTACCGAGAATGCTAGGAACATCTTAAGAATTAATGCCATCAGATAATTTGATACGGCTTTTATGGTCTTGTAATTTGCCCCATTTGGCACGCTTTGTGGGTGTTTTTTGGCTCTTCGGCTTGTATCTAGTTATTTCCTACTAGAGTTGGGTGTTTGCTACTAGGGGCTCCATGGGTGGTGACAGGAATCGTCTTGAGCCAGACTCATGTGGTGATATTTGGAGGAGGAAGAAGTTGTGGAACATTCTCAGTCATGGTAATTTTACTCCTTATTTGGAGAGATTACATGGGCATGACCCGAATGCTTCAGCCAATTTTTTTTCTATCTGGCATAATCGCAAACTTGTGTTGAAGGGAATGGAGGTGGAAGTGAATGAGGACTTTATTGCTTCTATCACAGGTTTGTCAACTGGGGGTAGGAAATTTTTTAAGGAAAAAAAGAGCAATGAGGAGTCCATGACCCAATTTTTTAAGGATGATGAGAGGAAAAATTTAGTTAAGCTGGAGAATTGGGGTTATGATAGGAATTCCCTGAAGAAGATTTGGGCTAGGGTTGTGGAGGTGATGATGCGGTACGTGACGCTGGAGGGGAGATTTAAGGCGCTTCTTGGCCACCACTTCACTCTGCTTAATCATTTCAGGCATGGCTTGTTCATTTCCTTTCCTTTTTTTTTCTTTTTTCTTCGTTGGAATCCTCTTTGTATGCCCATTTGAAGAATAGGAGGGCCCCTATCCTTCATGAAGGGCTGATTTTTCTTATTATGGAGCATGTTTAGTCTATTACCCTAATCCCCGCCATCACTAGTAAGGGGAAGGTTTTGATGCCCTTTATGGGTCATCAAATTTGGAGTCCTCGTTGGATGAGGAGGAAGAGTGGAATGAGGATGAGGTTGGTGTGGCTTCGGGGTCAAAGAAGAGGAAGGTGGCAGGTTCCAAAATTAATAGGGCCCCCAAGAGATTGGCCATTTCTCAGAGTGAAGAAACAGAGGTAGGGTCGGATGGGTCCTCTCCTAGAGCGAAGGATGTGGTCGATGATAAAGGTGTTGTTGGTGGGGCTAATGAGGTTGGGGCCTAGAATTTGGTTGATGTGGTTGAAAAACCAAGAAGGTTGTCGAAGAGATTGGCTAATTTGAAGAAAAAGGAGTCTGATGTGGTGGCCAGGGATTCTACAAAGGCTTAGGTTAGCAATAACCCTAACGTAGCTACGGTGACTGTGGAGGATTCCCCTATTCATGATTTACACAAGGTTTCTCTGGATAAGGAGGTTGGTGAGCGGAATGTGGAAGGTGAGGGCAAGAGAAATGTTGATCCACCCCTAAAAATTGACCCTCTATCGGAGGATTTCTCGTACTTAGATGAGGAGGACACTTCAATGTTCGGCCTGTTAGATATGGCAAGGGCGTGTGCTACCAGCACCTTCAAATTGGCCAAATGGACCTTGCAGGAATTCAACAAAATCAACATTAAAATCAAGGGCCTTAAGGAAAATTTGCAGAATATCCCAAAGACCTCTATTCTGGATATCCTCATTGACAGATTGGTGGAGCTGGAGCACTCCCATAATGAGTTCAAGGAGCAATGCGAGGATAGACTGAGAGCCCTCGAGGATAAAGTTACAAGTTTAAATAATGATATCAGAAATTTGCTGCAGGTGAGTCATGTCTCAGTCAAGAATAGCATTGAAGCCTTGGAGACACTTTTCAAGAAAATTAGTCAGCTTAGGGAAGAGCAGGTCTACTTCTTAGAACTCATGGAGGCAGATCATGTGGCTAAGGGTAAGGGAAAAAAATCCCTTAGGCTGATGACAAGGTGTTGGTTGGGAGAGGGTTGGTGGAGTGGAAAAAGCTTTCGATGTTGAAAAAAAGGAACTGCTGGATATGGTTGAAAAACATAAGTCCCAGCAGGTTGAAATGGCCAAAACTCTGGGTGGCCTTCATTAGTTTCTAGTTTATTTATGTTGCTTTATGTTGTTGGTCTCTAGTTGGTTAGTTTGTTGTTGTTTTGTTGGTGGGAGTCGTTGGTTATTAGTTGTCTTACTTTTATTTGGCTCCCGTGTTGGTCAGTTTTTTACTAGTTGGGTTGTTGCTGGTGGTTGATTGTCGTATTCTCTTAGTAGCTTTTCATGTATCTTTTGCAAAGGGTTTCGGGTCCCTTCAAAACCTATTTTTCCTTTTAATCAAAACAATCAAAATCAATGGGCCTTCTTGATTTATCAAGTGACATGGTATTATCAATAATAGCTACTAAGTTTGATCTCTATAATCTTGTGATAGTATTTAAATGAGCACACGCCATTTGATGGGGACCATAAATAATTTCTACTCATTTGAAGCAACCAATGTAAATATAGAAGTAGGAATTATCAAATGATAAGATCAATGGTGGCACTGAAGTTTGGATTCTTTAGGATTTTGTTAATGTTCAAAGTAGCATGATCTACTTGATGCAATAGATTGATGGATCGTGCACATCCTTTCTATTTTCTATTAATGCAATGGATGCATGGTGGGTTCTAACCATTGATGATTTGGACCAATTGTGGGAGTGTCTAAACTAATAGTCTTTTATCAATGGGAAAAGTTTCATGGGAGCACCACATAGAAGATATGTCATCATGACAAGGTCCACATTATTGTTTGTTTGAAAATTGACATTTGAAATATGTTTAGAATGTTTTGAGATGAATTCTTTGAAACAACTTTGATTATACATGTAAGTCAAGACTTGAAAATTTTGAATATATAAATAAAAAAACTTATATATTATATGTTTGTAGATTTTAGAGGAGAGTGACATGAAGATATAATTGATTGTTTTTAGATTCTATATTTTTATGGTTAGCACATTATCTTGTCTCTTTTAATGCTAAGCTTTTTTCTTTAAAAAAATCCTAAATTATATATTATATTCTTTTGTACTATAAATATAAATTTTGTTTATAGAATTTTCTTTTAAAAATGAATTAAAATCTATTATGATTTTCACCACTAGAAAACTTAAACATAAATTCAAATTTAATAATTATACTGTAAATCCTCTCAAACATATATTTATAATAATATAAAACCAAGAAAGAAAAGTATCACCCCTCCAATTCAATATATTCAATAAAATAATGTATGAATCCAATGATTAAAAGATTCCACAAGCGTGCGAACTTCAATTTTACACTACTATGAATACATTTTGTTTAATTCAACATTACTTGGTGAGTACGAATCATATTTGGTCTCTCAAGGCATATTCTCTCCATTAATTGAATTTTATATTATTATGTAAAATGCAAATGCTGAGAATAGAGTTTCAAATGATTGAGTGGAAGAACAAAGTTGGTAATCTTCTCCTTTTCACTTGCTAATCAATTACAGTCATGAATTGGTCTTTGGTGTATTTTGAACTTTTTATCATCATATTCCCCATAATTTCATGCTTTGACTCCTCCTTTACACTTGTACGCTCACTAACTATATTATTCATCTTGTCTACCCATTCCAAGCAATCTTTTAATTTAAACTTATTTTGACCATATCACTTGTTATTTTAACATATGGAACTTACTTTATATAGAAAGTGAATGCAAACAAAGAAAATTTTAGTGTTTATATTCATGGCCCACAAAGTTCAAGAAAGAAGAATATGGCAGTTGCTTTTAATTAATATGGAAGAGAATTTATATATTAGTGCTTTATACTAAAATTTTCAAGAATATTGGCCCTTTTTTAATTATTTAATTTAACATCTACTAAGTTACTTTTACTTTGATATGAACTACATATTTTTTATTGACCTATTTTGATTCCTAGTTCTTGTCATATTAGGCCTCCTTTTGATCTTGTGATTGTAGGCTTTCTTTTACCTCCATTTGACATTATTTTAATGGAAAACATATTATTTTTATATTAAAATTTGAATAAAATAAAGTGAGGATCATTATTCCATGCAACTAACTTCCAAATTGAAGCTTGTTTTGTTATTAAAATATATGTGAAATGGTAGCTGTTTTTTCCTAGAGAGCATGAGAATCCAAGGCCTCCTCCAACTATTTTTCCCAAAAGTAAATTAATTCCATACTTTGGCCATAAAGTGCTCCCATGGAAATAAAAGCTCTCGAACATTATTTTAATGTTTTAAAAACAATATTTTCCCATAGACAATGGTCAATTTTCAGTCATGTCTCCTTTTATTTGGCTTCTCCACTAACGTTGTTTCCAAGATATATTCTTTGCCTAACTATTAAAAAAATGGGGTTTATTCAATAAGACTTTCCACTTTTGTAAGGCAATCATTTTTAATAAATGGTGTCATGTTAGGTGCATGGGCAACTATTATGTTATTAATAATGGCACTTTTCTTTTTGAAACTTTTACCAAACCATCATGAAAGTTAGGCTTGAATTTGATTCCTAAATTCAAGGATGAGGATCTACCAAATTATGCCAAATAAATAATGAATATATTATTGTAATTGGGGTATCGAGATTACTACATGGAGAATTCTTTTCATTAAAGTTGTTAGTATTGATGAAAATTGATAATTATGTTTTATCTATATATTTTTGTATTAAATTAAATTGATTATAAAAGAATGGCTATCTATTAAAGAGAGTTTTCAAAGAGAAGTCTTGAAACACTACAATAACAATCCCACAGATGAAACATAATAATCACTAGTCAAAATACAATAGATCACTAATAACATAAACAACCTAAAATATTCTAAGAAGTTATATCATTAAATTCAACCATACTATTCATTAGGAGAACTGCCTTTTTAAATTGAAAGTGGTAGTATTGATTAAGAATGAAGTAGTTATGTCACTAATAATATTTGTATTTGCTAATTGAATATATAATGTTATTATAAAGTTTAAAAGTAGATACCTTATATTTTTACACTTTTTATTTATATTATTTTTCATAAATGATATAATAATTATAGGGATTAATTTTATTTATCCAATACATTCATTGATTCCTATACTTGTATTGGTTAGCTACTACTACATATTTATTTAGTCTTCACATATTCATTATTTATAGTATATTTTTCCTAGAATTACACTGACATAGTTGAGCTCGAAGGGCCTTGTCAGGCTATCTGATCTTGCAGCCAACTCACACTTATACACACACACTTAGAAAGATCAATTGGATGCAACAGGAGAACAAATATTTTCTCTTTATTCAATAACAGATATACATTCAAGAAGTTCTATTCAGAGCAACTCTATGTTCTTCACTTCTTCGTCACTCACATTGTTGACATGATGACCTCTTCACTGTGCATTTTCGACAACTTCTAATCTGGCCACAATCCCTCTCAACATATCTATTAGGATAGGGTTTGTTTCTCTTCGCACCCCTCATCCTCTCGCATGTCCTCTTTGTGCCATCTTATGCAAGTTCTTTGCAGCTACAAGTTTCCTTCTCGCTCACTTACCCACAACAAATTATCTATAGGGCTTCGTAATTTCTTTGACACCATCCTAGGAGCAAACCTTGCTTTGATACCACTTGATGAAGGAGCAGTCTCGGTGTTGCCCTTTACAAGCTCATTCTCACCCTACAACAAGTTTGCATACAAAAAATGTACTAATAAAGAAAAACCTTCTTTTATTACTGAAGGACATTACAACATTACATTGGCTTTGAATGGGCTTTCATTACAATCATCTACAAATTTGACAACCAGGAAAAGATTTTCCTACAACTAACTCTCACGAGTCTAGCCCCTTTGGCTCTTCTCTCTTGTTATGGTCAGCGCTCTCTTCTTACCAACCTTGCTACACTTCCACCACACTCTCCCCTCTCTCCATTCTCATAATGGGTATATATATCTTTTCTATGTCATCACCAGCAAGCCTTCTCCTTCACGTCAACCTTGACATTCTTTCTTTCCATGTTGTCGTAGTATCATCTTGTCACCCAATCAACAATGAAATCACTAGGCGGTTACCTTGTTATCAGGTGTGCAGTCACCTAGCTAATGTATGTGTTGATCCATAACAACGATGTGGGATCAACAAGTAATATCACACCAAATATTGCTATCTTATTATCCTCCATCCATCTCCTTTGACTAGCTCACATATCTATCATCCTTCCTGCCATCAGAATGTCGCCAAGACCTTGGCTCATCTCCCTTTCAAACCACTATATCACATCGATAAAGCTCTTATTGGAACATCATCAAAATGTCAAATAGACTTTGAAAGAACTCCCACTAAACCATGTATGTCTCTCTGACATTGCCACCACCACATCATCGTTGAGACTCACCTTGTCGAAGAGACTCATGAGTAGCTCTCACTGAAACCATAAGGTCACCTCGATGCAACGATCAACCAAGCCACAATCGGTTGGAATTTCAAAGAGACATTCACGATTGTCATGTTGACTAGCATGACTCTCGCTGACATAGCACTTCCACACTCTTTATCACTCCATCGAAGGGTCTTCTCCCAGACTCCTGCCGATACATCAATATCTCGCTGATAAGATGATCATCGATCATTATTCAATCAAACAACATGGAAAATGATGTGGGATTGTTCTTGGCCCTAGATACTCCTGCATCATATACTATAAACATGATCTTGCACCCACAATGTCAAATTCAAATTCTCACTTTGTAAGATGACCCTTTCATAATTGTAGTTCATATATTTTGCCCCACACACAATTTTTTTGTATTTAGCAAAAAATGACTTGTATTTATAGACATCCTTTGTTTCATTATGAATATCAATATTATCAAGTTTAAAATGAAGTACATTAGTAAATATTGTAATTTTCATTTATGTATTATAAATCTACATTGTATACATGATAGATTTTTATTCTTGTACATCAATATAAGGACTCAAAAATTTGTTAATACAATTCAAATTTTTTAATCTTTTTCCTCCAAGGAAGTCCCAAAAGGCACTTTTCAACACCACACAAATTTTAAATGTAAGGAAAAGAATAATATATTAGGTCTCATAGGTCAATGGGATCACAAGATGTATTCATGCTATCTCTAGAAACAAGTACACCATTAGGACTAGACTATTGGTTTAGTTTGGACCTAGGTTTAAAATAAAATAAAATTAGAATGTCTCTTTTGTGTAATTTTCATCTTTATCAAAACTATATTCTATCACATCAATCACACCATTTCAAATAGTTAATGAGAAACTGATAGTCACATTGAAATAGGTAAAGACTTTATTCCTCCCATTTATCATTTGCATGTTTTTAGTTTCAACTTTTAATTGAATTAGGTCTAATTTTAATCAATGATCTATCATTAGAATATATCCTTAAATTTAGCATCAATTGTGTTTATTTTTCGTACATTTTGGTGAAATAGCAAGATCTAACTATTAAGTCAAAAAGGAGATCGTAGATCTAACTAGTAGATTAAACTAAATCAATCCTTTATTGGCTTAACATTAGAACACAAGCCAACAAGGATGTTAGGATTGGATAGCAACCTAAAGTAGAGCCAATCTTCCCTAGGTTTAGTTCCTTTGTTGCAAAGAAAATAGATTGATGGAATGTGATTTAATTAACCTAATAATCATGAAGACCTATTCCAAAAACATGAATTATTCACACAGATGAAAACATAGGGGAACTTGTGACTACAAGAAGGACCTAAAATAGGAAAAAAATGGTGAGGTTTCCCTAGTTTGAGAATGAGGGATTTTGAGCAATTGAATCTTGATCTAGAAGTTGCACATTTTAATTGTGAATTCATAGCTTGAGATATGTCATCTTCGTATCTAAACCTGCAAAACACAACAAAAGAGAATGGAGGAGGTGGTTGTATAGGATTCCACCTCAATCAAACCCCCATTTTGGTATTTCTACCTCCACAAATAGTTGATTTGTTGATAGATAAAAGTGTGTTCTCTAAACCTTAAGTGTTTCTAAAGTTGTAATGAGCTATGACATATGAAATAAATAATAAAAATATACTCAAGTGTGTTAGAGAGGATTCCTAAATGACACAATCATGAAATGTAAGATCAAACTAGAGAAAGTTAAATACTCAAGAGAAAATCAATATGCTCAAATATCTTGTACTATAGACATCATTTCTGTCATTATGAAGATCAATATTATCAAGTTTAAAATGAAGGGAATTATTAAATATTGTCATTGTCATTTATGCATTATAAATCTACATTGTATAAATGGTATATTTTATTCTTGTACATCAATATAAGGACTAAAAAATTTTCAATACAAGTCAAGGTTTTTAATTATTTTACTCTAAGCAAGCCCCAAAAGGTACTTTTCAACACCACATAGATTTTAAATGTAAAGACAAGAATAATATAATAGGTCTCATAGGTCAATGGGATCACAAGATGTATTCATGCTATCTCTAGACACAAGTACACCATTAGGACAACACTATTGATTTAGTTTGGACCTAGGTTTAAAATAAAATAAAATTAGAATGTCTCTTTTCTATAATTTTCATTTTTATCAAAACTATATTCTATCACATCAATCAAAGCATGTCAAATAGTTAATGAGAAACTGATAGTCACATTGAAATAGGTAAGGAATTTATTCCTCTCATTTATCATTTGCATGTTTTTAGTTTCAAATATTTAATTGAATTAGGTCTAATTTTAGTCAATGATCTATCATTAGATTACATCCTTAAATTTAGCATCAGTTGTGTTTATTTTTTGTATATTTTGGTGAAATAGCAAGATCTAACTGTTAAGTGGAAAAGGAGATTGTAGATATGACTAGTAGATTATACTGAATCAATCTTTCCTTGGCTTAACATTAGAAGGAAAACTAACAAGGGTGTTAGGATTGGATAGCAACCTAAAGTATAGCCAATTTTCCCTAGGTTTAGTTCATTTGTTGCCAAGAAAATAGATTGATGGAATGTGATTTAATTAACCTAATAATCATGAAGACCTATTCTAAAAACATGAATTATTCACACAAAGATGAAAATAGAAATTGATGAAATAATTATAGATCTAAGAGGAGAAAACATGGGGGAACCTATGACCACAAGGACCTAAAATAAGTAGACAAGGGTGAGTGCACACTAGTTTGAGAATGAGGTTTTTTGAGCACTTGAATCTTGAACCGGAACTTGCACATTTGCATTGTCAATTCATAGCCTAAGATATATCATCTCCATATTTGAACTTGAAAAACACAACAAAAGAGAATGGAACATGTGGCTATATAGGAGTATACCTCAATCAAACCCTCATTTTGGTATTTCTACCTCCACGAATAGTTGATTTGTTGATAAATAAAAGTATTTTCTCTAAACCTTAAGTGTATCTAAAGTGTAATGATTTATGAAATAAATAATAAATAATAAAAAATATACTCAAGTGTGTTAGATAGGATTCATAAATGACACAATTATGACATGTAAGATCAAACCCAAGAGAAAGTAAAATACTCAAGGGAAAATCAATATGTTCAAATAACTCACTTAGGTAAATAAGGTGATCAAAGTATAAAGTTGAAAACTCCCTTAAATTCAAGTCATTAGGTGCTTGAAAGAATCCAAATCTATCCAAAAACTCTAGATTCCAACTTGTACTTCCATTGGAATCAAACTCCAATCATTGTGATAAACTTTATAAATCTGAAAAATTGCTTGTAAATCTATAGGATAGGATGTCAATTTCGATAGAGCTTTGTTGTAATTATGATTGCATATATTTTACAATAATGATTCTTGTTTAAATAGGGAAACATAGGAATAAATTCAAGTCTAGGACTACTCATTTAAATTTAAACTTCAAGATTAATTTGTTGCCAAATATTAAAATTGAATTCATGTCACATAAGACAAAGGCCGACACAAACTTAGAACTTGTTTTATTGGGTATGACACATGGAATAGGGCATCATAACCATTTTCCATGTGTTTTTCACACATTAAAGTGTGATCCACAATTTTAGGGTCTTTTAATTAGGAATTATCCAAAAATAAAACATTTATCGAAGTTAAAAAGGGTGTAATATTATCAAGAAGGTTCTTTTCAGGTAGTATTAATACATTATCTTGAGTTGGAGGGTAAAGTAAAGGCTAGGAAGTGGTACTAACATGAACTAAGGGAGTGGAAACCAAAGCGACTACCAAATAAAGGGTGAAATTATGCTTTCACCCTTAGGAAGCACAAGTTACAATTCTACATTGAGCCCCCACTTTAGTGGTCATATGACACTACATGCATATTTAAGCTAATGTACATGAAATTAAATCATAACACATAAAAAAGGATTCCCAAAAGAATACTAGGGAGGACACAAGACATTTCCAAGCGAGAGAATGAAGCCCCTAGTGTAGTAACTTGTAAAACCATAGTGTTAGCAACCACATCTTGTAAGACCAACTTGTTAGAAATATGAAATCATCTTGTAGAAAAAAAACACGTGTTAATCCAAAAAAATATAAGGAGAATGAAATTCAAGGGTAGATGTAATGTTTCTGCTTGCTTTATGGATATAGAAATAGGGTGGAAATCTTTCCACATTGAGCTATTTGGTTTTGGTGAAAATTCTTTTGGTAGGGTCATTTATAAATATAACATTGAGACAAAAATCATTGTAAAATATTTGTGTTGGAGCCTGAATTCCAATGCAACAAACGACATGAAAATTAGAGCTCACAAGACCAATTTATGATGATTTGAATGAAGAGTGGTTTGAAAGAGAGGTTAAAAATATATGTTGTATTTCTTTTTTTTACTATAAATAGTAAAACCTTTTTAAAAAATTTATCATTCATTTTGAATTTGTAGTGTGAGATCATCATGAGCAGGTCTAAGCATCCTCAAGAGTGAATATTCCACAATGAAGACTGCACCACATACCTAGGATATAGGCCTTGAGGAACCACATCACATAGAGAGTGTCGACACAAGAGGTAAGTCATATTTTATCTTTTAATGCATTTAGGATCTCAATTTGCAAAGTCTAGATATGATTTGTCAAAAATGGGGTACCTATGTCCAAACTGAGCACCCTAGTCTAATGTGGGAACCTTGGTTCAATCTATGTGTTAGGGTCTTGAATTTGTGCCTTAGTCCACTATGGGGCACCCCTATCTAGGAGATTTGACTTAAAACATGTTGATTTTATTTTGGATTATCTTGATATTTTTAGAGGAATTTATGAATGGATATTTTGATGATTGGCAAGTACCACCACATGTGTAGGATCACTTAGGAGGTCACGTCTATATACTCTTATGTGAGCATGTTGAGATACTATCACTGATAAAGGAAGGAAACCTAAGATATGTGGGATTACTATGGGTATATACCATGTTGATCATGAGATATCATGATGCAATGCTTATGGCACTTATGGAGTGGTGGGATGTAGACACCTTGTCCTTCCATCTTCTGACAGGGGAGATGACTATGACTCTTGAGGATGTATACAAGATTCTGCAGTTGCTTGTGCGAGGTAAGACCATACATCTTGAGGGGAGGACACTAGATGATGTCCTAGTTAACTAGATGTATTGCATCATCCACGCTATGCTAGAGGATGGAAAGGGTCGGATATATCTGTGATGGCTACTACATGGTGATATAGATATCCCCATTATACATCATATTTTTATTGCTACCATAGAACTTGGTGTAGCACCTAATGGGTGAGGCACACACCTTCACAAGGGGCTCATATACACCATCTATGTGATGGAGGGTCAATGAACCATATTCACCTCAGGGAAAATCATGTTGGCCCACCTCTACCATGATCTAGGTTGTTATGTTCATTATGAGTCACACAGTTTGATGACACACACTCTCCTCTAAGTATGTGCATTTGAGCACATTGCATGTGCATGGCCCTGCAGGGTATCCAATAGAGCTAGTATGGACCTTTCCCAAAGCATACACCTACCCTTTGAAGAGACCATGGAAATTTGGAGATTTAATATTTTTGTGAGTGGTCAAACACTATGAACTTTGGAAGTGACATGGAGACCAAATAGAAGGCTATAGGCCTGGTTAGCCTTGATAGCTAGCAAGGATGAAATATGACTAATTATTTTTTTGGTCAATATGAGTATATTCTTATGCATTTTTACCATGATCGAGTGACCAAATAGTGTGGTTTCCCTCAAGGAGTCCTTGTTGCTCAACTAACATATATCTGATCAACTCATAATGGTGTTAGGCCTAGATATGTGGATCAACCTACCATCTTGAATATCGCTTTGAGAGAATATGATGATGGGGAGTGAGATTCACTTCTTTTATCTTATGTAGATAATTTTGGGGTGTGTATCACATACACGACATGGTAGAGCACCATTTCTTCAACTCCTATATTTCCTGCAGACTATCCTACCAATGACTCGACGCCATGACCATGGCGATATTAGGAGTTTGAGGAGGAGAGATGATGAAGGTGGTGGTGGTGGAGGTGATGATGAGGAGTATATCCAGGGGAGTAGGAGGAGGCCAATGATTCCCCTGAGAGAGGTCTAGGTCTCATCCTCACATATCACAAGAACTTCCTACTATATTTGAGAGATTGAGTGTCCATGAGCATGGGGAGACAAGTAAAGTAGTTGCTATTGTGCCCCCAACCTCATGAGAAACTCCAGGTGTATCCATGGTTACCACACCCATAGATCCTCACTAGCGAATTGGTGATCTAGATGAGATGATATATCTTATTTTTTGTGATTTAGTAGAATACTAGATGTATTTTTTTTAGTTTAGACCTATTTGATGAGATATATGATCCAATGCTTTGTTTTTATTCTTGCAATTGGAACTTAAGACTGGCTTGACTATATGGTTCAAGTCATGGTAGAGGTTCTCCATGATGTATAACTTCAGTAGCCAATGTAGGCCAATTATAGGCAACAATAAACTATAGGGAAATATGTAGAGATATTTGAGCCTATGGTGTGACTGAGAGCTACATATGACGAGACAATAGTAGAGAGATATTAGGAACTAGTTGATCTTCTTGAGTTGAGCATAAGCATCATCTTCTACCAATCACTCTTAGGTGATCAATTATCCTACAAGAAGAGATAGAGAGAGATCAACTATAATATTAATATATGCGGATGCAAGAGATAGCAACAAATCTTAGTGGTGAGATCAAGGGTCTACAAGCACAAAGTAGCTCTAAGAGTTACCCACGATCTAATATTTCATGTTGACCACCACCACCAATCCCTGAGGGATTTGATAGCCATAAGTTGATCACATGATTATGTATAATACACCACATTTTGTTAGAGTGGTGATATATATATATATATATATATATATATATATATATATATATATATATATATATATATATATATATATATATATATATATATATATATATATATATATACGAGCATTTTGATTCGACATATATGTGTTTATGAGATGCTTTAATGTTATTTTTGATTTAATTAAAACCATGTAATATATTGGTTTAATTAAATGTAATAAATATTGGATAATATAAATTAATTGACATGTACGGAAAATTGGATACACTTGGGATTTGATTAAATGACCTAACAAGATCATTTAATAAATACAACAATGATCTAATTAAAACATGTACTAGTTATATGATCTAACTAAACAAACTAATAATTTTTTTAATTAAATGCAACACATATATTCACCTAGTGCACACACGTTGAATTAAATGTGCTTATGGTTTAATTAATAAATAAAATTAAATGAAATAATGATCTAAATAACATGGTACACAAATTAAGGAATTGTATGCTAAAAAGTAATTATCATTATAAAGAGAATTACTCTAAAATTCAAGAAACACACAATTTTTTTCATGTATAAAGAAATGCACATTAAATATGTAATATTATTAACTAACACACATGCTTTAAACAATAGCATACCATTCAAAAAATTAAGCATAAAATCTACATAGATGCATAGCATTAATAAGTTATTTAAGAGGTGTATTGTCCATTGTAGAAAAGCTATATGCACTTGATCCATAAACTTTCATGATGTTGTAAGGTCCAAACTAGTTTAGACTAAATTTCCTTTTTCACCTGATGCAACATTCACATTGT